>JAFEMH010003304.1:0-273990 GCA_022495995.1 Adenophora triphylla var. japonica
TAAAAGGTTCACCTTTCCTAAAATGGCAAAGAATATTTACTATTTCCACCCACTAATTTTCTCTCCTATTTCACTATTATACTCACAACAACACCCCGATTCAAATTTATTATTATCCACTCGTTCTCTCTCCTATTTTCAAATTACACTGCACAACATTTTTTCTTCCCACCTATTTCCTTAATTTGCGTGATTTGAAAAAAGTGTGAGCACTTGGGCCGGGACGGAGGGAGTGTAATGCAATTTTCATAATGATACAAACTCTTATTACTCCCTATTATAACAACGTATCATGCATATTCTTTGTATCCCCAATATTTTTTGCAAGACCTCCCTACTATTAGCTTATAGTCTCTGGTCTCTATATTCTAACGTCGTATGTTTGTCTCCTCTGAACTCGTGCGTTACTCCTGAATGGCTGAACAGTTTTTTTGAGTTGTGCAATTGCATTAAATCTTGTGAAATCATTTAAGTGATTCATGCATAGACTATATTTTAAGAGGGCGCTTTTCGCTCTGTAGTTTATGTATAACCAGCAAATGTTAGGGTCCAATCTATTTTTCCACCTTGTAAATTCACTGGGAGTTTGGAAAACCGTGATATTTTCCCATGGGTCAGTATTTCACTGTGCTAATTCTCGTGCATCTTCTAGGCAGAAAATTGAGTGATTTGTGCTGGCTTATAAAGTAATTTAGACATTATGGCAAAAGGAGATATGAGAGCAAAATATTAAAAATTATTATCATGATGAGCGAATAATTGTTGCCGCTACATACTTCTCTCGATTAAAATGTTTTATAATTCCTATGCAGCCACTGTTTGTGACCTAAAGATTAACCCCCATGGCCCCATCTTTTTCCTTGTCACACCTTATCCAGTGCCGACCCTCGTGTTCTTTGACATTTTAACTACCTGTTGAGTTACAAAAATCATCTTTTAGCACTCGATTAATAAGAAAATTTCACTTTCGACCCCCTTTTCACCGGAGAAAAAATAATACTGAGGATTGTAATCTGGATTCTGGAGTCTGGACCCCCTTGAAACTAAAATCCTGGCTTCGCCACTAACCTTATCATTGAGCGTCATTTTTACTTTATGTCAATTTCAACTTATGAAATTCTATCTTTTTAGATCCATGACTTGAGACTGATGGTTGTCGCTTTGCAATGTAGGGCCCACTCACATCAACGTTCCCGATCGAGAACAAGAAACACAGCACAAACATTGAGAGCATTGAAGAACCATCTGGACCGTACAAAGAGTCTCTCATTCGTGAAGCGGATTTCAGATTTCCATCTTCTACTTTTCGTGGCCAGGTTTTTGGACGTTAATGCAGATGTTCCAGCGTTAGCCGAGTGTGTGCAAACACAGACAACAGTTCAGAAGGTTACCAGCTCCTCATCGAGTCCATGGCAGCAGCCGCAATACCATTTCGTCTACAACCCCCCCGCCCTCTCTCTCCTATCAAATATCGAGATGAATTCCAACAAAGGTTATGCCGCATTTTATCAATCTCATCTCTCATTATGTAACCCGTAAATTGTAAACTTTATTTTTATTTTTTTCCTTTATTTTTTTTTATTTTTTTATGTTTAACAATAGTTTATGTGTATTTTGAGACAAATACATCCTTCATTAGGTTTGGCTTTGTGAGTAGTGAACCAGTTTGTGTGGGAGGGATCTGTGTCTCCCTTATTTTAGGCTTTAGCAAGTAAGACCACTTACAATGGTGGTGTTGAAAAAAATTCAACTACTTAAACCATTGCAAGGGGTGTTGAAAAAAATTAAGTAGTTGAAAAAAAATTTGGTTTTGTTGAAAAATTTCAGTAGGTGTTGAAAAAATTTGGGCCCGTTTTTGTCACGTGTCGTGTTAGGATTGGGCCGAAAATGGCGCGTGGACTTCACCTTCCTCGAAGGCGTGTCTTGGCGGCGTTTATTACCTTTTTTTTTCTTTTTTCCTAGTATCACCACTTGTCATTTGCTGATTGGTCACTTTTTTTTTTCAAATTTCATCCAAATTTTTCAGAAGGCAATTATCTTTATAAAAAGCTAGTAAAAGCTCGTGTTCGAGAATACGTTTTTTTTTTTTTTTTAATTTAAAATTATTTTTTTTTTTACGGGCAAAATGGGAAAGGGACAACTTAGTGAGGACAAAATGGGCAATTGTGATTGCCACTATTTATAGTAATGTTTACATGATGAGATGAACGGTTCTTATTTATAGTAGATTAAAAAAATAAAAAATTTACACCAAAATTCATAAAAAAAAAAAATTCTCTATAAATAGAGTCTTGTTTCATTTGATTTGAAAACGGGAAAAAAAAAAAAAAAAAAAAAAAAAACTTTTTTTCAATATAAATTTCTCAATTATATTGAAAAATAAGGAATAAAAATTAAAATAAAATAAGTATGAAGTATGCCAAAAACTTGTAAAAAACGCGTTTTTTTGAAGCTTAACAAAAACGTGTTTTTAGACTACGTCGTCGACTCTTCCACTTTCTTCATCTGTCTCTCCCGCCCCGTCACTTTACCAACAATCGCCATTGAAGAAATTGCAATTGTGAATTCGGATCATAAATTCGATCTCAATTAGTGTTATCTCGAGTTCGAATTTGCTTATTGGGAGTTAACTAGGGTTTTTGCTTGTTGATTTTACGAATTTATGAGCGTTGGGAAGGATTTCTTTGTTGACTTTGATTGGATGGATTTATTGTGAATTTGTCAAGAATGATAATCGATTAATTGATTGATTTTGTTGGAGAGGGAGAGAGTGAAGAAGAGGGTGTATTCTTGCTTGTCATGTGAATTTATGAATGTTGGGAAGGATTTGATGTTTCTTTGTTGGTGGGGATTTGATGTGCCGGTGTTAGGGATTTGATGTGCCGAGTGCTAGGGATTTGATGTGCCGGTGTATGTGTTTTGAGTGCCGGTCATGTGTTTTGAGTGTCGGTGCATGTGGGAATTTGAGTGCCGGTGTATGTGTTTTTAGTGCCGGTGTATGTGTTTTCAAATGCCGGTCCATGTGTTTTTGAATGCCGGTGCTTGTGTTTTTGATAGCTTGACAAAAATTATTACCGGTATTTTTAGTGCCAGTGTATGTGTTTTTGAGTGTCGGTGCATGTATTTTTTGAATGCCGGTGCATGTGTTTTTGAATGCCGGTGCTTGTGTTTTGAGAGCGCAAAAATGTTAGTGTAACAAAGTGCCGTTGTAGTATCAATAAGTGTCGATGTAAAAAGTGTTAGTGCATGTATATTAAGTGACTTTATAAACTAACACAGGCACTTGGTTACACTGCTCGGCACTTTGTTACCTTAACTGCTGTTGGCAGCTTTGTTAAACTAACATTGGCGCTTGTTTTACACTAACACCGGCACTTTGATACACTCATAACACTGGCACTTTATTACACTAACGACACTTTTTGTAACACCGGCAGCGACACTTTATTACACACGCGCGGCATTAAGTTTACGGACAAAGAGAGCTTTTAAGCGGCACTTTTAGACGTGCGTTGGTACATTTTTACCGTAACCCTGGCAATTATTTATACAACTACTTGGCAATTATTTAGAACAAATTCACATAATTCTCAATTGAATTGATCAAACTTGACAAATTAAACCCTTTATCCACACCATTGAAGGACATTACTACATTTATCCAACGAAAAAACGAAGAGCTATGGAATCAAATCACATAATTATCTCCAATTAATTATGTACCAATCAATTATGTAACGAAGCATAGTTGACAATGGACATTAATGGCGGAACTAGGACACGAATTGTAGGTTACAAAATACTCTGGCGAGTGAGCGCCGGAGAACGATCGGAGCTTGGGATGGCCGAGAGAAGATGATCGGAGCTTGGGATGACACGAATTTGTAATATTAACACCGACATTTATCATGGTTGCTTTGAGTAATTACAAAAATGCCACCGTTTGTTTTGAAAACACGTTTTTCCTTATCTTAAGAAAAAACTAGTTTTTATAAGACCCGACTCATGAAGTATTATTTTAATTATAAATGATAATAATAATAATTATTATTATTATCATTAATAATAATTAATAATTATTATTATTATCATTATCATTAATAATAATTAATATTATTTTTTAATTAATAATAATTATTATTATTTTACTAATCATAAAAATAAAGAATATAAAATAAAATAAAAGTGGTGGGGTATAGGATGATGAGTTGGAAGGGTGTAAAAGTTGAAATCATTGTAGAGGTTAAAAATTGAATGGGGTATTGAATAATTAGGTGGAGGAGAGAGAAGGCGTGTGTCGTGTTTTAAATGTTGTTGAAAAAATTAGGGTGTTGAAGCATTTGTAGATGGCTTTCCAGGGGCATTTCAAAGAAATACTCCTCTGTCTTTAAAATGTGTCTCACTTTTTTTTTGTTGGTAACTTGAATCAATTTTGAGTAATAATTTAGATTAGTTTTAATTTATCCTAATGAAAATATAAAAGTTGTAATTGATATATCATTGTAAATATTATCGAAAGCAAGTTTTAGGTTTTTCATAAAAATATCTAAATTTAACTTTAATTATTGCTCAATGTTGGTGAAGTTAACGTTAAAAAAAAAGTGGGCCTAACTTTTCGAGACGAGAAAATATAATGGCATCACCCGAGGAGTTGAGATCCTGTACCAATTAGATGTACCATTCTTACCACGAATGAAATTTTGACACATGGCAAAGTTGTATCTAAGCACGAGCTATCGTTTAAACAAAATAGGGACAAATTGGAATCTTAAAATTTTCTTGTCTCTACCTATTCTTCCCTTACTCTCTCTCGCACCACACAAATACATCCGTCTCTCGATCTAAAAGGAAAATGTCAAGAACTTCGTGGTCGAGGGCAAATGCGAGTGGCGAAACAATCACAACTTACCACCTATCGATCCATTGGTGTTATCCAGAAGATGAGTTTTCCGTCCTCCCATTTCCAATTTCCAAACTTTCCGAACTACTGCGGCACCACCACAACAATCCCAGGTTCAACCGCCACCATCAATATTCCAATACCCTAATCACAATTGATTTTTGTTGCAGGAATAACAAAAATCCAGAAATTATTTTAAACCCAACAATTGGATTAGGAAAATTACCTACTTGGCCGATTCGGAAAGTTTGGAAATTGGAAATGGGAGGATGGAAAACTCATCTTTGGATAACATCAACGGGATCGATAGGTGGTAAGTTGTGATTGTTTACGCCACGGCATTTGCTCCTCGGCCATGAAGTTCTTGACATTCTCTTTTTAGGCGAAACGGATGTATGTGTGTGGGTGTGAGAGAGAGTAAGAGAGAATGGGTAGGAGACAGTAAAATTTTAAGATTCCAATTTTGTCCCTATTTTGTTTGCAAACGATAGCTCGTGCTTAGATACAACTTTGCCATGTGTCAAAATTTCATTCGTGGTACGAGAATGGTACATCTAATTGGTACGAGAGGATCTCGACTCATGATAAAGATGCATAGTTAATAGTAAAGTGATAAGTATTTTGAGATAAATATTAGCTCATTAAACAACGAAGTATTATTGAGGCGAGGGCAATATATTTTATTTTAGTTTCTTGTAAAAAAATTTTAAACATGCCTATATACCCTACCCTTTTTGCGTTGTGGTTTATACCATCATACTTATTTTTGTTGCCAAAGAAATAAACATCTTATATATACCAGGTTTACCATCATACTTATTTTTTGTCTAACTATCATTAACTTTGTAAGATTTTCTCGTTAAATTGTCAATGTGGTCATATTTTAAGGAATATTTTAGGTAGTTCAATCTTTATTATCATTTAAATTTTGTACTTGTTATAAATAGGTCCCAAATCTATGATCTTTTCTAGTGTTCATAAGTCATCACTAAGATTTTTCATTTTCACTTTAGCTATTGATTTTTCGAGAGAATTGTTATTGAACACCCCCACATTTACTTAATACCCTCATTACTAAGTTTATTTATAAAAATAAAACTACACCACCATTATTACTATTCTACCATTTTAAATACTTCAATAAACACCCTCCCAAACTATCAAATTACCCCCTCTAGTTGATACCAATAATTCGTCTTCAAGGTCAAGCATTTCTATTCCTACGGAGTTAAATAACACATTTATTGTCGGTTGACCATGAAAAGCACGAGAAAGGTTTTGGAGAAGATTACATTCTTAGTTTGATTCTTCCCACTTCCAATCTATATTCTAAGAAACCAATAGTACCAATTCCTGCGTGCGGTTGCCCACTCCACTTGGCCGATAGATTAACATTCCCGCGGCGGGACCCACATAGTGCCTTCGATAGTAAAAAGTAAAAAGGCAATCATTCTCGAGTCCATTAGCAAGTAAGCCATTTTCAAGCAAGCCTCGTTCATCTACTCTACTAACTGGCCCTATTATCCATGCGAAATTCCCGACTAGTTACCGGAACCCATTCTAGAACTCCAATTAGTCGTGGCTCCACCTCTTAGGGGTGTTCACGTTAGGATTGGTCCGATTTTTGTCAATTTTTTAGAAAATCGGGATCGGATCAAATACTTTAGGGTGCAGTAAAAATTTAGGACCGAGGACAGGACCATTTACATTATAGGACCGGTCCGGTTCTAATGGTGCAGTTCCACCGGTTCTACAAATTACAATCTAATATAATTTTTTACAATAACAAAATCTACAAGCAATCATATTTAAAAATCAAATTCTTGAACAATATTTCGAGACGGAGGAGTATACGTGCATGTACAAGCAAGCATATTTAAGAACCAAATTACAATAACAAAATCAACGAGTTAGGAAAGAAGAGTTTCATGTTCAACCACTTGAGCCCAGACTAAAAATCTTAACTAGCTAAAAGAAACATAAGTGCTATTTTTTCCGAACACAGTCAAACCTATAAATCACTTCCTTGATTGATCCCATAGTGTTGGTTTGAAAGTTTATATATATATATATATATATATATATATATATATATATATATATATATATATATATATATATATATATATATATATATATATATTCCTGCCTCATTTCGGTTACGGTCCGAGACCGCGTATATTTTTTTTAAAACCAGGACCGGACCAAATAATCGATTCCATAAAAATTTGGAACCGGGACCGGACAAATACTATTTTTTTCGGTCTAATTTTGCGATCTGCTCAGATTCTACTTGACCCAGTCCGGTTCCTCATATTTTTATACAACCTACCACCTCTATTAATGTATCTCGTAGTGCTTCACCTCCCCTTTTATCTTCACCAAAAATAAGTGAACTTCATGAGCTACTACAGGGGCCTCACTGCGGTTTTCCACCAAGCTAGTTTCTTCGCTTTTCTTGCTTTTCTTGGGCATTCGGCTCCCATTGGTTTCTTTGGTGTAGATTGGGAATGGGAAGAAGCACATGACAACAAATAATCTTCTCCAAAAACCTTTCTCGTGCTTTTAGGGTCAACCGGCAATAAATGTGTTGAGCGTAGGGAATAGAAATGCTTGACCTTGAAGACGAATTCTTGGTATTAAGCTGAGAGGGTATTTTGATAGTTTAGAAGGGTGTTTATTAAAGGATTTAAAAGGGTAGAATAGTAATAATGGTGGTGTAGTTTTAATTTTTATAAGTAAACTTAGTAATGCATGGGTATTAAGTAAATATGCGGGGTTAAATACAATTCTATTTTTCAATTATGCCATCTTTTTCATTATATATTTTTAATGAGGAACCAAAAACGAACCAAAATTGCCATAGATTTAGAACATGTTCAAATTTTGTCTTCTCCGTAGCCATTCCCCACCGATTTCACCCAGACATTCGATTTCAAATCTTGACTACTATGCGGACGATACACTCGATCTGCACCGCTACGACCTGGAAGGTTGGATCGTAAAGTGGAGTTTGGACTATCGAGATCTAGAGAGTAGATCTCGGATTTTTAAGATCCATACACGAACAATGAATTGTGAAAAAAATATACATTTTGAACTTCTATCTTGCCTATCCCCAAATTCAACCGGTAAACCACTTAACTCGATTGCGGGTGAAGAAGGTGAGAGGGGGTTATGATTGCGGTGAAGGCGGGGTGAGGAATAGCGGGCGGTGGGTGAGGTGGAACCGAAGAAGGAAAGAGGAAGGGATTTTTGTTTTTGGTTTCTTAAAAAATGGATGTCTAAAACCTGTGACCACACCATACCGGCCATTGGCCGTGGGAAGAGTAAGAAAATGGTAGGAAGAGAGAGGGGAACGGTAATGAATAAGGGGAGGGGTTTTAGGTTTAGTGTTTTTTTTTTTCCTTTACTTTTTCAATTCACCCCTATATATTTATTTTTCTAAAGAACAATTAAACCTTAAATTTTATTTTTTATTTTTTAAACAAAACTATCTAAAATACCTATTAAAATTTGATCACATGCATTGCCCGTTACCATTTAACCGGGAGAATCTAATGGGATTAGTGATAGCGACTTTAGGTTCAATAAAAAAAGAGTTCAATGTGTTTTTGCAACGAAAAAAGTATATCGGTGAAACCCACAAAGAGGAATAATTCGGTAATGTTTGGTGCATTTTTTCCTAAAATTTATTTTTGTGTATATGTTACTATTGGCATGAAATAATTGAATTGTATTCTAGTATTTATAACTAGGGAAAGGCGGTGTTAAATTTCATTGTGATATTTGTTTCTAGCAGAATAGCGTTAAATTGAGTTCATAACCCCATTTTAATTTAATGTTATTTATTTATAGCTAGGATGGATCAATATTTTAGTTATATATAATAATTATTACTTCCTCTTCCCCATTTCAAGAGTCATACTTTTCCTTATTATTGTGATTGATATTTGTACTCACGACTGCCTTAAAGAAAAATAATAATATTTGTCACGGCTAAGAAAAAATTGGTTATATGTCATGTAAACTTTTCAAAACAAAAGTAGCCTGATTCCATTTTTCTAATTACATCAAAATTTCGACCCCCTTACCAATTTTTTTAGATCCGCTACTGATTCAAGATGATATACCACGTTATATATTATTTGACGTAATATTTCGCTGAATGATGAGACAATAGAGGGTGTTTAATGCAAGTTGAAATGTGCAGACAAACTTTGAAATCTCGAGGTTTTAGACTGAGCAAAAGCAAGATTGAATATTTGAATTTAGCAACGTTAGAAGCAGACGGATGTAGTGATCACATTCGATAGAAAGATTGTCCAAAATTCTTATTGGGGAGATTTATTTTGGGGGTATTTATTTTTGTTATGACAATACTAGAAACAAACACAAATTACTCTATCTTAGATTAAACTCTTATAATAAAAATATTTTCGGAATTGAAAATCGAACAATATGCAGTCAAAAAATAAATCAAGTTTATAACAATATAATTCAAGTCATAAATCAAGGTTGATACGCTAAGTTGTGCTAACTACTCACGATCAAGGCCTAGCATACGTATTTTAAGTCTAACACGGCCTATCTCTCGAAGGTTCCGTACATTAGTCAAAATCTATTATAGTTCATGTGAATATCCACGTATTTTCCACTGAAGGATCATCCATAGGCCATTAAACTACTCTCATGATTAATGGAGCATAATTCAATTCATATGGTTCCGTTAATCAAGATTCATCATTGGATCTTTCTCTTGATTAACTAAGATTCATACGAAGTATGGTCGATTTCATATTCGTAGGCGTGCGTGACAAAATGATATGAAAATAATTGATTATGAAATGATAAAAGAGACTTTAAACGTGATTTAATAAGAATGACTACATTATGTCGAGCTTCCAACCCGAATAAATAGAAGATTACTCACTAGCCATAATTGATGCAAGGATGTAGAAATGAAAAATAACATAGAAATGTAGATAGGAGTAGAGAAACTTATGCTTGCGATGGTAGGAAACAAAGGCTGGAAATAAAACCTTCAATATTGTATTGCACTTTCAATCTTCGAAGATGTACCAGAATTCTAAGAACAATTTGAAGAATTGTGTATAAATATATTACTAGAGTATTTCACTATGATTTTTAGGTATTTTCTTACATCTTAAACTGATTACAATGACCTCTTATTTATGTAGGCATTTAATTATTATCATTTAAGGGATATTTTAGGTAGTTCAATCTTTATTATCATTTAAATTTTGTACTTGTTCTAAATAGGTCCCGAACCTAGGATCTTTTCTAGTGTTCATCACTAAGATTTTTCTTTTTCACTTTAGCTATTGATTTTTACTTAGTTTTTTAATTGTTATTCATCCCCCCACGTTTACTTAATGCCCCCGCATTACTGAGTTTACTTATAAAAATTAAAACTATAACACCATTATTACTATTTTACCCTTTTAAATCTTTCAATATTTACAGGCATTTTCTTATATCTTAAACTGATTACAATGACCTCTTATATAGGCATTTTCTTATATATTAAACTGATTACAATGGCCTCTTATATAGACATTGAAGCTAGAGATCAGATCTCTTAAAAAAACCTTCAATTGAAAAGGTGTCTTTTCACTGCAATAGTAACTGCACGGCCGCGTGTTGAAATATGCACGACCGTGCAAGCGGCTTTTGAGTAATTTCTTCGAGGACAAAAAGTTTTGCACGACCGCGTTTTGAAAATCTGCACGGCCGTGCAATCGGTCACGGAATAATTCCTTGGCAACAGAGACTTTTGCGCGACCTCGTCTTATAATCGGCACGACCGTGCAAGAGCTGTTCTGGCTTGATTGCTTATTTTTCCCGAGTTGTCCATTCTCGCTTTGATCCTTTCCCTTTAATGAATACGTCCCAAGCTTTGCTTGCATCAAAATTGTTCCTAAGGCCTGTAAAATCATACAAGAATACCAATAAGCATAAAATTCGTGAGATAAAGTAAAATAAACTATTTTTAGACTAAATGGTACTAAAATTCAAGGTAAATGATGTATTTAAGATGCTATAAATGACTATAAAATATTTCTCTATCAAATAGTCACCATATATAATAACTATTATGATTAACTAATAATATCAATTATAATAGTTACCTTATATCGTAACTATCATGATTAACTAACGTTATTAATTGTTTTAAAAAAACTAACATTATTAATAGTAATAGTAAACATACTGTATATAATAACTACTAATATGTTTAACTAATACTATCGATAATAATAGTCATTATATATAGTAACTATTATTATTAAATACAATTATTAATATTAATTGTTACTCTATGTATAGTTGGTGTTATAAAAAATTA
Organism: Adenophora triphylla var. japonica; assembly: GCA_022495995.1. NCBI lineage: Eukaryota > Viridiplantae > Streptophyta > Magnoliopsida > Asterales > Campanulaceae > Adenophora > Adenophora triphylla. The sequence goes on from JAFEMH010003304.1 coordinate 11,271, forward strand.
GTTTTTTTTTTTTGAGTTTATGAAAAAACCATTTTTATATTGACAGTTAGTAATACATGCAATGACACTCTTTTTCACTAACATTTTTTTATACTAACACCGAAACTCTTTTATACTGACACTTAATAATACACTTAATAATACATTCACTAACACTTTTCATACTAACATTTTTTACACTAACCCTTGCAATTTTTTTACAAGCTTGCACTTTTTACACTAACATTTAATAATACATGCATTGACGCTTTTTACACTGACATTTTTTATAATAACACTGTCACTTTTTTACACTAACACTGTCACCTAATAATACATGTACCGACACTTTTTACACTAACATTTTGTTACACTAACACTGACAATTTTTTACATTGACACTTAATAATACATGCAATGTCACTCTTTACACTGACATTTTTTTACACTAACACTGACACTAACGAGGAAAGCAAAACACGTTTTTTTTTAACTTACAAAAAAACGCATTTTTTGTAAGATTTTTTAACACCTACTCCATAATAACAATTATTATTAACTAATAATATAAGAGATCAGACTTGATTAAATCGTCAATAAGAGTCCAAATTTTGCATTTACTAGTTGCCTTTGATAATTAATAAATATAAAATTAGGGATTAATTTTGATATTTTTTGTTTCTTCAAATTTAATTTTTATAAGTTTGATTGGTGCATCCAATTATTTCCATAGAGAGGAGAGATTTGATTCTTAGACTCCGTTGATTTCGCGTAAAATAATTTGCGGAAAATGATTTTCTGTAAAATATTTTTCGAAAAATGAATTTACTGTAAAATGTTTTTGGGAAAATGAGATAAACATGTTTTCGGCTGTTTGGTAAGAAAAATATTTTTCGAAAAAAATTTCATGTGTTTAATGAATATATTTTGATAAAAATACAATTTGAGATATTTTGAGTGGGGTGGTGGTGAGTGTAGTGGGGTGGGGGGAAGGGTTGAGGGCAGAGGTGGTGGTGGTGAGTGGGGTGGGGTGAGGAATTGTTAAAAATAAATTTTAAATAATTAATTTTTTTTTACCCGATATGGGTGGGTGGTGGTGGTGAGTGGAGTGAGGTGGGGAGTTGTTAAAAATCAATTTTAAATGATTAAATTCATTTTGACCCGACAGGGGGTGGGGTGGTGGTGAATGGAGTGGGGAGCTGTTAATTTTTTTTTAAATGATTTTTTTTTTTTTTGACTCGGGGGGTGGGGGGTGGGGGGTGGTGGGATGGTGGGGTGAGTAGGGTGGGTAACGTGGGAGTGTATGAAAAGTTATTTGTAAGGTTGTTACCATTTTGCGGAAAATGTTTAACTTACGAAAGATCCGTAAGTTATTTTATGGCAAAAGGGAAGAAAACATTTTTCTTATTTTTCGACACTTACTAAACATCGAAAAATTAAAAAAACGTTTTTCGAAAAATATTTTACTGCCAACAATGAAATCTTATTATCCCAATTTTATCATTCACTAGTACATATGCCCGTGTCCGAGGACACGGGTCTTTTTTTTTTTAATTAACATAAACATTATAGTTACAAATTATAGTGATGTATGAACATAAACATTATGCCCGTGTCCGAGGACACGTGATATATTTTTTTTTTAATTTAAAAAAAAAAATTGAAAAAAGAAATTTTAAAAATTTCTTTTTAAAATTTCTATAGATACGCTAAAAACCTAATTTGTTCATTTTGATCATCTTTATTTGTGGCAAATTTTGCACTATTATACCATTTTGATCCCCTTTTGCCAAATTTTTATATAAAAAGAATCGACCCCATTAAAAAAATCAAGCTTCGCCCGTGTATTATGTGGGTGGTAAGTAAAGAAAATCTATGAACACCATTAAAAGCCCCCAATATGAATATATTCAAGAAATTTCAAGGAAAATGGACAAAAAAAAAAAAGGGAATTGAACCTTGGGTGGAAATTTGATGAAGTAGATAAGCAAAGAGGCAATGAGCGGAAGCAGCAGAGACATAATCCTCCATCTCCCTCCTTCCATATCTCTTCTCCCAGTGTGTGTGTGTGTGTCGGCTTTCAGTCAGATTCTATTGCAAAGATATAATTTTTCTGTGCTTTTCTTTAACAGAGAGAGAGAGAGAGAGATAGAGGGAGAGAGAGAGAGAGAGAGGCTACTCCAACAATATGGACGAATAGGAGGAGGCCGGCGGCATGTGTGATGTCGGAGATGGCGCCGGGGCGGCGGTTGGTGTGCCGGAGTCCTGTCTTTCTCCCCCCGTCCTCTCTCTCTCTGAATGGGTATGTGTGTGTTGTTAATTCAAAAAAATTTTTTTTTTTTTTTAGAAGGGAGGGCAAAATGGGAAAGGGATAAAAATGTGGGGGCAAAATGATAAAATGGTGACTTGGAACTGTAGAGGGTACTGTTCAAAAGGCACTCTAATTTATACTATAGATTTGTTACTCCTATTATTATACTACTAGTACATATGCCCGTGTCCGAGGACACGGGTCTTTTTTTTTTAATTAATGCTTGGCTGGTGAAGTAATTATAGCACCCCTTTGGAACACCACTGATTTAAAGATGTAAATAGATCTTATTTATAACTACAGACCTAAGTCACTACCCAAGATTGAATCATAAACTGAAGTCACGAAGAGAGTACGCCACTCATTGTGTCTTTATGTATTTGAAATCTTACAATGTATTCTGTAATTCATATGGTCATCCTTGACAGTTTACATTATATCATTTCAACGAATCACTATCCGAAGATTACTTTACTCAACATATTTTAGCACACCAAATTTGACCAATAGGAGGAACCAAAATTTATTGCATTGCATATTAGGAGGAAATTGAGGAGTATATACGTACAACTTCAAGCACCGTGAATGCTTGCAATTGCATTGTTTTTGCTTCTTCGGAGTAGCATCTTTTACTTCAGCATTTTGTCTTGAACGTGCCTTTGGGGATTCTGGTTTCCTGAAAAGGGGAAAAGGTAACTCTTAGGTGGCGTTTGGTTCATGGGAAAACATGGGAATGGAATGGAAAATTGATAATTTTCCATTCCATTCCCATGTTTGGTTTTAGTCATTTAAAAAAAAAAATCCTTGGAAATTTTTTTTCCTTCATTTGAAGGAATTGACCATTCCATTATAAAAATGATGGAAAAGTTTTTTCCTTTGGGAAAGGAAAAAAAAAATTTTTTTTTTACCAAAATACCCCTACCCCCTACCCACCCCTACCCCCTACCCAGCCCCTACCCATCCCCTACGCCCCACCCCCCACCCCCACCCCCCTACCCCTACCCAACCCCCCAACCCCCACCCCCACCCCCACGATTTTTTTTTTTTTTTTTTTTTTTTTTGCCTACCCTCCCCACCCCCTACCCCCCACCCCCCACCCCCTACCCCCACCCCCCCCACCCCCACGAATTTTTTTTTTTTTTTTTTTTTTTTGCCTACCCTCCCACCCACCCACCCCCCACCCCCTACCCCCACCCCCCACCCCCCACCCACCCCCCACCCACCCCCCACCCCCCACCCCCACGAATTTTTTTTTTTTTTTTTTTTTTTTTTTGCCTACCCTCCCCCCCACCCCCACCCCCCACCCCCCACCCCACCCACCCCCCACCCCCACCCCCAACCCCACCCCCCACCCCACCTCCCACGAAATTTTTTTTTTACTCATTTTGCATACCCCTACCTACCCCCCACCCACCCCCTCCAAAATTTTTTTTTTTTAAGGGTAAATTGGTCATTTTATATGCTTTCATTCCATTCCTATAATTTGTATTTTCAAACCAAACATGATTTGTCAAGGAATTGAATGACAATTTCATTCCATTCCGTGCCAACCAAACGGAGGGGGTTGACCAGTTTTTTTCCATTCCAATTCCATTGACAATTCCATTCCATTGACAATTCCATTCCTTCACTTTTTTTCCACCGAACCAAACGCCCCCTTAAGAAAGTGAGATTGCTGCATTGAAAGAGGAAGTTTATGTTCATAGCTTTCTCAAAAAGAGCAGAATAGTTTTTGGTTGTCTTTCTGTTCAACCAGAATCATAGTAACAATTAAGGAAAATGGATATCGGCCAATGACCTATTTTAGCTACGATCGGCTACGTAATTATGCCAAGAGCATCGTTTGAAAAGGAATATGAGATCGTCAAGTTTCAAGTATATAACCATCATATCAAATAAAACCGATGCTTTGAGAAAGGGAAGAGAATGACGTGGGATAACAATATCACCCACTCATGCGCTTCATAAGTTGCCTAAGATATTAACAAAGATAACAAATAAGGAAATGGTCTTGACTCGAGAGTGCATAAACAGATAAAAATCTCGAATAATATTATCTAATGAATGGCTCAGCAACATTAATTCCAACCAAATTGGAGATACATTGAAACTCCCATATCATCACCATATGTGAAAACGCCTCATCAATATACTGAAGTTTGATTTGGGTAACTCAAGAATATATGCATCAATGTACTAAAGTTGGCAAATTAAAAAGAAGCATAAATTGTGGAGTCTTAATCCATGGACGTTTCAGATAGAGTGTTTACCAATCACATTAATACACAGTTATTCAGCTTGGCTAATCTGCTTACACACCCAAATCCCTCCGTTTCATAAATAATCAAAGTTTGACTTCTCTGTGTCAATTAACAATTTCTTGAATACATCTATGCAATGACAAATACATCGAATCATAATAGCCTACCGTAAGCCATGGAATTTGAATTTGAAAAGTCAATGTTGTTACTCGAACGGAGCACCAACCGAAGTTGAGAAGAACGGAGAGCCAAAGGAGCACATAATAAGCGATCATTACAAAGGATCGACCATTTCTAAGCTTGTGGAGATTCTCCTTGGCATTAAAGCCCAAGTAATAAGGAATAATGCGGAGGGAATGACAAAGGTTGAGTTGTACCAGAAGCCATGGCAGCTGGATTTGAGGCCGGAATCGTCGCCGCTCTGGTTCTGAAGGAGGGGTTAGTGGTAGGAGAATGAGCTTGATCGATTGAAAAGTGGGCTAGATTGTTCGACATTTTCAGAGAGGCGGGAATTGGGATATTGAAGACATGGACGGAACCCTAATATTGAAAATGGGTATTAATTGGAGTTGAAATTTGGGGGAAACGGAATCGTGATTGACGATGGTGATGGCGCCGGGATTTGGGGTGGGGATTGAGATTGGGCGAGAGGAGCTGCGATGAAGAAGAGGAGTAGGAAGAGGGTGGTTGGATTCATGGCTGTGATCTTTGAATTTGAAACCGTGAATGGAGAGAGGGTAAAATGGGAAAGAGAGTGAATAGTGAGGGCAAAGTGGTCATTTCCTCACATGAAACTATTCACTCTACAGTGCCGACCTGCTTCCATTTATACTGTAGATTTATACTATAGATACGAACATGTAAAATATTTGTACCGTATCACAATTCATATCCCTAGTACTTTCGCCCTAGGGCCAATCCATAGCTCAACGATGCGCGTATGAAGTGATTTCTTTGGCGGGAAGTTTTTCATTTTCGTTCTCATTCTCTCTCACACACTCGCAAAAGATTTAGGGCACCAGGCGTGCGCTGTACCTGCGACGGAAGCAGTTCAGAGCTATGGAGGAAGATCCCGCAGCACCGGAATTAGAAATTCGCCGATCGGTAAGTCTAATTTCTTCAAATTTCCGGCACACACATACATATAACTCACTTTGGACTATCCATTGATATGTTCAAGACCTAATTATGGTGTTTTTTCGGTGAGTAGAAACGAAATAGGGTTCAAACTAGGGTTTACGATCCGCAAAGCGGCTCCAGCAAAGAGAACGATGGAATGTTCAGTAAATTTATGGAGTATAGCCCCATCCAGGATGATGAAGAGGAATCTCTCGACGATTTTGAGGAACCTCGTCGTAAAGCTAAGCGAAATCCGCCTACTGAGGTGCCCTCTGCTGCTTCAGCAGGGAAAGCTAATCAATCTTTGATAGGTAATTATCCTCATTTAAAAAAAAAAAAATGGTGTAGGGAACGTTTTGGGCAGAATTTGCTTACTTAGGAGTCTGCCACTGGCAGTATTGTTTAAGCAAGTTGATGTGAGAGGCATATTTCAATTAATTAGACATATTGCATGTAGTTTAGTATCTCACAATGAGAAGCCATAATTTCACTTGAAGGGGATCAATATTATCATAGGAATACAAAACATATGTTAGTATTAAACTAAAAGGGGTTTAAATTGTCAGATTACCATTTTTAATGGCTTCCCGCTGGTGTCTAAGAAGAGACAGTAATTGACTTATATTTTTTGTTGAAGGATGTCTAAATAGGTTTATGGTACACCTGACTATTTGCAATCTCATATTTTGTTACTATTTCACCTGCATTCTTGGTTGTATCACATATGCGTATGCCTTTGGGAGCATAAGATGGCTTCACCACTGGTGTCTTAGATGAAATGGTATTTTACCAATATTTCTTGTTGAAGGATGTCTAAATGGGTTCTGGGTACTACTGAATCTATTTCCAATGTAATCTTTTGTTACTACTTCACCCGCATTCTTGGTTACGTGTATACCTTTGGTTGACTACGCTTAGTCACCTAATCTGTTTTGCCCTTTTTTACTTGTTCCCTCTATCCATTCCTTTTTATGGCATATGCTGTCTTCGATTGGTGAAAAAAATCCCCAGGTTGTTATTCTGTAGCTTTGCGGGCTGGCTGAAATTTCGTCTTGAATTGGAGACCTGAAAGATTCACGGATTACAGCAGCTGGCTTAAAATGTTTGTGACTGTAGATGCCTCCATCTCCCTAAAAAGCACAGGCCTTTGTTGAGTTTGACTACTGTCTCGGAGTAAGTATAATTATATTATATGGAAACCTCCTGAAGGAGTAAACGACAGATGCTCCAACGTACCAGCCATCAAAATTTCTCAGCCTTTAAATTGGAAGTTGGGATAACACTAGAGGTTTTGGTTCTTATAATGCTAGGTTTCATCTTTAGTTGCATATTACCCATCACATTTCCCATGTGAAGTTTAGTGCACGCATTGACAAGATAGATATTTGGTCTGTCTATTGCAGATGCCATCAAATATAATGGGAAAGTTATCCCGCAAATGGTTAAGACATGGGTTGAACGATATGAGAAGGACCCGAAATCTGCAATGGTTGAGTTATTATCAATGCTGTTTGAGGTAAAATGATAGTTTGATTCTCTCTAACTACTAAATTTTGAATTTCTAAGAATCTGCTATCTGCTTCATTTAATTTACTTAAGCATATGAGTGATCAGCTGTACCATCTTAACAGGCATGTGGAGCTAAGTTTCATATCCAAGAAGATTTCCTGGATGAGACTAATGTTGATGACGTTGTTGTTGCGCTTGTTAATTTGGCTGAGAGAGTATCCCCCATAAGTGCTTTATCTTTTAACTAGGTGTGGCCATGGATTTATCCACGGTTCTCCATTGACATTTTACAATGCTTTGAACTATTGTACAAAATATCATAGTTTAATGCATTGTAAAATTTCAATGGATAACCGTGGTTAAACCCTTTGCCACTCTAATACCTTCAACTAAATTTTTCATGCGCTCTCTTGATAATTTGCTGGGAGCTATTCACTTTGAATTTGTTGACTGATACCTTGATACTTGTAAATCGTCTTTTTGTTTATCTTAACACATCGAATTCTAAGGGAGACATTGAAGATTATCATACCTCAAAAAAGGAGTTCAAAAGTTTCAAAGAAAACCTCGTTTTGTTCTGGGATAATTTGGTTGTTGAGTCCCAAAATGGACCACTATTTAATCAGGTTTTGTTTGACAAATGCATGGACTATATCATTGCTCTTTCATGGTAAGCTTCATTCTTTAGCTTTTATCATTAAATTTTGTGAAGCTGCTTCATATAGTTAAAAAAGTCTTGTTGGTGTCCATGCATTTCAGTACTCCTCCAAGAGTTTTTCGTCAGGTTGCTACCTTGATGGGGCTCCAGCTGGTCACATCCTTCATAACTGTTGCTAAAATTCTCGGTGCTCAACGAGAAACTACACAGAGACAGTTGAATGCTGAGAAAAAGAAACGAGCTGAGGGACCTCGTGTGGAATCACTTGATAAGCGGTTATCAGCAACACATGAAAAGATAACAATAATAGAGGAGATGATGCGGAAAATATTTACAGGGTACTTTTTTTAACCTCTCAGTTGCATTCTGTTGGCAGAAAGTTGGGGGAGCAACTGGGATTCTCAGTTTGATTCTTTTTATTTTATTTGAAATTCCATTTCCTCCATTCTTATAAGAAACAGATTTTTGACTGATCAAATGGTTGCTTTTGAAGTTTATTTGTGCATAGGTACAGAGACATTGATCCTGATATCAGAATGTTGTGCATACAGTCACTTGGTGTGTGGATTTTGTCATACCCGTCCCTGTTTTTACAGGATCTTTACTTAAAATATCTCGGATGGACCCTGAATGACAAAGTAAAATTGCTATCTTCTAAGGAACTTTTTGTTCATTGTGGTTCTATTGTTTGTATCTGCTCAGTGCTAGACATTAATAATATATCTTTCATTTCATCTGAAGAGCGCTGGTGTACGAAAAGCTTCGGTTGTTGCCTTGCAAAATCTCTATGAAGTAGATGATAACGTGCCATCCCTTGGACTTTTTACAGAGAGATTTTATAAACGAATGCTTGATCTAGCTGATGATATTGACATTTCTGTGGCTGTGTGTGCCATCGGACTTGTAAAACAACTACTGAGGTTAGCTTAATTTTTTTTGGGATTGTTACTTTAGTTGTATTATAAAGACGTCGTAGTAATCTTGTCATCGTGGCTTCATTCTGTTGATGCTGTACAATGGGCTTGTAATTGCAGACACCAGTTGGTTCCTGATGAAGAACTAGGCTCATTATACGATTTACTGATTGATGAGCCAGCAGAGATTAGGCGTGCCATTGGAGCGCTTGTGTATGATCACTTGATTGCACAAAAATTCAGTAGTTCCCAATCTCGTTCCTCAGGTTGTCTCTAATAGTTACACCATATTACAGTCTGATCTTATCTAGTTAAGCACTCACATGACTGAGTGGGTACACACAGGTGATGATGGTAGTACGTCAGAAGTTCATCTTGCCAGAATCTTACAAATACTGCGAGAGTTTTCAACAGATCATATACTAAGTAATTACGTCATCGATGATGTTTGGGAGTACATGGATGCAATGAAAGTAAGTGATATGATTCTGCCTAGTCTGATAACACAGAATATCAATTAGGAAAATAGGGCTGAGATTGGACTTTTATTCCCTGAAATAGGTGGGTTGAACTAGGCACCGACAATCTTACTTGTGAAATTTTATCTGGTCTTAAAAAAAAACAGTGTTACAGACCAGATGACTGTAAATCTAATGTTTGTGTCCTTATTCAACTAGCTATCAATATTGTGTTTTAGACATTGCTATTGTACTAGCATGGTTGGTTTTTTTTTTGCCTGTCCTAGCTGGTCAAGATTTTCGTGAGTGGATTGGCTGTAAGTTGGAACTGTATTTTAGTCATAGAGCGACTGTTTTCATGCTTGGAGAAAACCTGGGCTTTGAGAAGTGTTTTTAAACTGATATTTTGGCGATAGCGTTGTTGCTTCTGCAGAACTGGAGTGGTCTCTCTTGTTTAGATTGCTATTTTGATAAATGAAGTTGGAACAGATATTTTGCCCTCATGTTTGATCTGTCATTTTTTTGTCATTTCACGTTCCCAATACCAATATATCACCCGTTTGCTGGTTTATGGAGCACATTTGAAAATTGGACTATGTCTGTACCTGGGACTCTGCTTCCACTCTAATAGGATCTCCTTCCTTTCCACATTTACTTATATCAGCTGCCGTGTGATCCGATATATGCTCAAAGGGGTGGTGCAAGTTTGGAGTAGTAGTTAGGCAGTGATGCATGTTTTAACTATCAGCAATAAAGAAGATGACATTATGCCTTGCAGGATTGGAATCGTATAATCTCCCTGCTCCTGGAAGACAATTCATCGATTGAGCTTACTGATGATGATGCAACCAACTTGACTCGACTGCTTTGTGCATCTGTCAGAAAGGCAGTGGGAGATAGAATTGTTCCTGCTATTGATTATCGGAAACAAAACTTCACTAAAGCTCAACGGGTAAGTGAGCTGTCAGTTATCTCCATTCTCCTTTGTTCCAGGCAAAGAAAACTATTACCTGTGGTATGTTTGGGGTTTGCATCATTTAATATATATGATTTTCACTTTGGTAATGACCAGGACACTAAAATGCAACATAACTCCACGATCTTTAATTCATTTTTCTGGGCAGCATATGTGGCTTGGTAATTTGTTCCATAGATCATTTTATAGGATAAACCGAGAAAACTTTGAAGAGGTTTGATTTTTAGGTAATTCTGAAGATGAATCCAAAGTGGTCCCATATATTTGTTCTGTTTGAGTCACTATTCAAATAAATGAGCTCATCTGTTCTTAGTATTACGAAGTATGATACTTAAATCACCTTGACAATTTCTTGATGAATACAGAAGAATCTCAACTTTTAATACTCACCCAACTCACTTGGGCCTCGTTTGGTACATGGGAATCAGTGTGCGGGAATGGATATGTAATATCTAGGTATCCAAAATCCAGGAATGGTTGAAGTTTTACATTCACATACCCATGTTTGGTCTCTGTTATAGATTTGGCTAAGAAATGGATATTAGTTTACCATTCCAATGTTTGATCACATATCTATGGGTAAGGGCAATGGATTTTTATATTTATTTTCTTTTAAAAACATGATTGTAATGGTAACAATTTTTTTCTACCTTAATTAAAAAAAAAAAAAACTAATTAAATTTAGTTTTGTAAAAAACTAAAAAATCTGATATTACATATTTATTTTTTACAATTTTTAATCCCATGAAAATATCTATTTTGAACTTTCCATAAATCTTATTAAATATATGTTTATTTTCATGATAAATTTTTTATTAAAAAAGTTACTATACCAAGAAGAATTAATAACTATAAAAAATATTTGGTTTGAAGCATAAAAGAAATGTCAAGAATATTTGGAGCCGAAAATTCGTTCTCAAATGAAAAGATACAGAATATATTTTGTTATTTACATTTTTTAGCGATTAGGGGATAAGGATGAACTAGAGAGTATTAGGATTGAAAATTTATCTGTTTTAACTAAATAATGGCACCGATAAGGTTTCTCTTCCAGATTCCTTAGGAAAGGTCATCAGAAACCCACTATTTTTTGTTGGAATCAGATGACGTTAAATAACGGGAATTTGATACCTAGGGGAAACGGATTCCCAAACCCTTATCTGATATCATGGATGAACCAAACAAAGTTAAGTGATATACATGAATCGAATACCCGTTCCTTGCCTTGGATTCCCATGCACCAAACGAGGCCTTAGAGGCTAGCTTGGATCATGGCTTGGTTTGAGAAAATCAAGTTGGACTCCAATGCTTGCATCTCATATCCTGAATCTTGTAGTTCACTGATATTCAATTCACATATAACACGCACACATATATATATTACAAATATTACTAGTGAATTAGTTTGTTGCTTAATTTCCAGGAAACAATTGAAAATAACAGGCGAGATATTACTGTGTCTATGATGAAGAACTACCCTCTGCTTTTACGCAAATTTATGGCGGACAAAGCAAAAGTACCTTCACTGGTGGACATTATCATGTACATGGACCTCGAGCTTTATTCTCTAAAGAGACAGGAACAGGTGCATTATATTAATATATTCTCATGTGAATGTATTGGGTTGCCACCAAGTCGCTTAGTAATGCTTATTTGCTGCTCTTTTCCAGAACTTCAGAGCTGTTCTTCAGCTCATGAAGGAAGCATTCTTCAAACATGCTGAGAAGGATGCTCTTAGATCGTGTGTTAAAGCTATGAACTTCTGTTCCACTGAAAGTCGGGGAGAGCTACAAGATATTGCCCAAAATATATTCAAGGAGCTTGAGGCTGATCTGACTGCTAAACTTAAGTCTGCAATCAAAGAAGTTGTGGTATAATTCATACGAACCCGTCTATAAATCTTTTGAAATGCAAGAAATTCTGAAAAACATTATTCCTGTAGGATGGTGATGATGAGTACTCCCTTCTTGTAAATCTGAAAAGGTTGTATGAGCTTCAAATAAAAAGGGTTGTACCTTTGGAAAGCTTATATGAAGATTTTGCAATGATTCTCCAAACTTTCCGAAACATAGAAGATGAGGTGAATAAATTGAAACTTTATTTTTTGTTGAGTATTTTTTCTTTTTGCCAGAGGATTATATAGCTTCTTGTACCTCTCAGGTTCTCGGTTTTCTACTTCTGAACATGTTCTTCCATGTTAACTGGTGCCTGCACTCAGTTGTTAACAGTGAGGTTGTCTCTGAGGCAGCTGTTTTATCTCTCTTATCCAAACGGAATGTATTGTTTGAACAACTTGAGCAATTTCTCCAAATCCTGCTTGAAACTCAGGAAGAGGGTAAATCTAGAAACCTCCTTGCATACAGGGTGAGCTTATATTTAAGAATTTCTGCCATGACTTAGTTGTAAATTTCTCTGCTTAGTTTGCTACCATTGGAATTTGATGAAATTTTGTCTACTGGGGCCTCTACTTTCCCCAAGGTCTGTACTATACTTTCAGAATTATGGTGCTTGTTTAAGAAGCCGTCCTTTGTCTCAACAAAGCTGGAATGCCTAGGATATTCTCCTGATGACTCTAGTGTTCAAAAATTTTGGAAGCTCTGTGAACAACAGCTCTATATCTCAGGTGACATACTTCTCTCAGCTCAATTTGTTTTTTGAGGGTTGAGACTGCATAAAATATAGTTATTTGTTTTTATGCACTTACCCCGTAGCAAGGTTCTAAAAAGCGGTAGGCGGATGCTAGGCGGCGGAGTCGGGGTTAGCGCCCAGGGGCTTAGGCGGAGCCGAGAAATTAGACAAATTTTTAATATATTTCATAAATTTATATATATATCCAAAAAATAGTGCCATTTATTTTTATTATTTGTCAAAAATAAACAATATTTTTTAGGGTCATTGCCCCATAAGTTCTTTTTTTTTTTAAATCTATGCTCATAAGTTCCTTTTATGATGTTGTATTATGATGTTGTATTATGTTTCGAAAATACAACATCAATTAAGGCCATAATACTGCATTCCGGCGGACGCCGGTGACCGGAGTCCGAAGCCCAAGGACCGGCGACCAGATTCCGACCTCCGGCCACCGGATTCCGGCCAAAATTGCCGGATTCCGGTGAAAATTGACAGGATTCCGGCGAAAATTGACCGAAATCCGGCATGCGGCGATAGCAGACGGCGGCGGCGGAGCTGGGCTGTGGCGGAGGCGGTGGTGCGAATGCAGTATTATGATTTTAAACTACTGCATAACTAAATGTTGTATTATACATAATATAACATGAGAACTTATGGGGCATTTCAATACAATGAGGAACTTAGTGGGAAGTGATTTGTTCCAAAAGGAACTTATGGGGCAAATTTCCTATTTTTATACAAAATAAAAATCTAATCCAATTTTGCAATCCTAAAATTTAAATTTGTACAAAGTTTGGAATAAGTTAGTATAAATGATACACATTTGAAATTTATCAATAACATTAATATTAAAATAATTATTTTAATTAAAGAAAATCTAATCCAAACCCAAGCCCACCAAGCCCACCCTCAAAAAAGCCCATTCCAGGCAATTAAACGGTCGAGGATCATCTTTGTCTCTCTTCCTTTATCTCCTTCTTACCTCTTCCTTCTTCCTTCTTCATTCACGGCGGCGTCTGGAAAGATAAACGGTCCAAAGCCCTTCCCTCTAACTCTCCTACAACCCCACCACTACCACTACCACCGCCACTGGAGCATCCACGACGGCGCCTCTTACTCTCACTCTCAAGTCCGGCGTCAATCTCTATGGTCCAACACTCCGGCAATTTCAACCCACCACCTTCGTCAATTTCAGGTCAGTCTTCTACTCTTCTTACTCACCGACCACCGTCGTTGCCCTCTGAATCGTCTCCACTTCCTCCTTCTCCTTTGGCCGCCTAATCTCCGCCTAGGCCGCCTAATCCCCACCTAGGCAATGAGCGCCTAATCTGGCGGACTTGAAGAAAATCGCGGCGGGAGGGTGCCGCCTAACGCTTAGACGTGCCGCGTTTTAGAACACTGCCCTGTAGTTCAAGACACAAGGAATTGTCCATCTTTGCATTCTTAAATATATACTCCCTCCGTCCCAGCCCACTTAGGATTTTTTGAAATGGCACGGGGATTAAGGAAAAGGTAAATGTTGTGAGTGTAATTTAAAAATAGGAGAGAGAATGAGTGGAGGGAATAGTAAATTATAATGGTGTTGTGAGTATTAAAATAATGTAGGAGAGAGAATGAGTGGAGAGAATAGTGATTTAAGGTTTCCATTTTGGGCCGTCCTAAGTCGGGTGGGACGCCCAAAATGGCAAAAAGTCCTAAGTCGGCCGGGACGGAGGCAGTATGCATTATTTTAATGAATTTAAGTAACTTGTAAAAGTTCCATAGCTTCATTTCATTTTTTTTTTCTGATTATATCTTGATTTATAGCCACATGTTTTGAATTTAATAATTAACCACTTTCGTTGAAGCAATTTCCTTTCCTAACTTCATATGACCATGAGTCCATGCATGAAAAGAGTCATGTTTGAGTAGACACATGTCAACATGGTTGTTTCACAATGTATTAGCATACTCCCAGATGATAGCGTCAGGACCACTTGATTGCCTATAAAGCTGTCACTGTCTTCTAAAGGTCTATTAGATGCACTAGAAGCCCTTTAAAAGGCTGCTAAATTACAAGTTTGAATGGGTGTGCAGCGGTGATACCCTGACATCGACTCGCAACACTTATAAATGTTTATGCGCACAAGTACGCTCATGCTTGAATAGATGTATGAATTTATTTATTCCTGTCCAGTTGTCTGCTCACGTTTATTTGTAATTGTACGAGTGTACAAATATTAAGATGATGTCATGCCTGTGTCTTTGTGCTCATTATTGTCCTTAAGTCACTTTTTCTTGTCACCCTGTTTGAGAATTGAGATTGCTCAATACTTACACTATAGAAAGAAGTAAATCTTGCGTAACTTAATAATCTAGCTCTTCTTTGTTGGAATCTTAAATTTATCACTGAATGCATCTCAGATGAGATTGAGGATGATGATGTCAACAAAGAGTATATTGAGGAAACAAATCGGGATGCAATAATGATTGCTGCTGCCAAGTTGGTTGCTATTGATACTGTCCCTAAGGTAGTACGCATTTGTTACATATTTGACAGTTTTTTCTTAGCTCCTCACCCAAGAAATAATGTAGCTCTGAAGTTGCTGCCTTTGGTGCTGGAGTTCTTAATTGTCCTTGATAATTAGTCCAAAAGTGTGTGTCCATATTTTGACTTTTAAGGGGCAATTTCAATATGATGAATTTAAAGTAATTTCCTTAAAAATGGACACTCATTTAGGATATATCTATTTGAAACTGGACACTCATTTTTGGATGGAGTACTAAATATCATTAAAATAAGACATTTAAGTTTATAGAATGTCATCATTTCAATCGTTTGCTAAACTGTTTGTTCAATGAACACTGCAGGAATACCTTGGTGCAGAGATTATTTCACATTTTGTGATGCATGGGACTTGTGTGGCTGAGATCGTTAAATATCTGATAACTGTTCTCAAGAAAAAAGATGAGGATGTTTCAATTATCTTTTTAGAAGCCATGAAACAGGTAAAGCTCTGGACTAATGGAAGCAAAGACCTTGTTTGTCAACTCTTAAAATTTTCAGATGTGCATTTTGAGATAATACTTGTGAACTCTTAGAAATATAGTTTCCATGTGTGCTGTTACTAGTGATTAGTAGGCTTTAGAGAGAACTGTCTTTATGATGTATGCGAAATGAGATGCATGTTCTTGTTTTTTAATTAATCCCATTGTTCGTTTGCTAGGCCTATGGCCGGCATTTGATGGTACTTTACAGTAGCAAAGATGAATCCTTGTTGGGCAAATCATTTCAAGAATGTAAAGATTTGTCAGCCCGACTTTCTGGTATTTTTGCTGGTGCTGCCCGAAACAAGCATAGGGCGGATATCTTGAAAATTGTCAAGGATGGTATTGAGTTTGCATTTGTGGATGCTCCAAAGCACATGTCTTTCTTGGTTTGTGCTGTTCAGAATTTTTTATCCAAACTTCCTAAACCCGATATCCTGGACATGTAAGAGATTATCATTATCTGTATTTCCGTGGGAATATTAATTATATTTTACTGTTTGATAAGGCAACTGCTAATATTTGGTAGCTTTACAAAACAGTCTAAAGGATGCAGAAAAACGAACTGAGAATGTGAATACAGATGAGAATCCCAGTGGCTGGCGCCCCTACTGCATATTTATAGACAGCTTGCGTGATAAGTACATAAAAAATGAAGGTTCACCCCTAACTTTACTTCACAATTCAATTTGTTTGATGCACTGTTCTTGGTTGTTAAATGGCTTGATGATTCTACCTTGTTTTTCTTTCATATTTCTTCTCCTCAATCTTCTTGTAGTTGTGCTTATTATAATTTCTCAGTTCATCCTAAAAGAAGTGCTTTGGCTTGCAAGCGGATCTTTATTTGACAATAGTTGTCTTTTTCCAGACCTTCCAGTACAAAATTTTGAACTACTGTCACATCTTTCGTAGTTGACTAAGAATGTTGCTGTTAACCTTGTCATCCTTTGACCAATTTGCATTTAGTTTCTGCAGTTGGCCATGCGGGGAAAGTGTCAAATAACCTTTTTTCTATAACCAACCAGGCCTACGTTGACCTCTCTCTCTCTCTCTCTCTCTCTCTCTCTCTCTCTCCCTCCGCTCCAAGGATCCGCTAGTTGTTTATAATATTAACCATAGAAACCTGAAAACCTTGCCTACCGCAAAATGGACAGTCTCTATATACTCCCTCCGTTCCACGTTAATAGTTCACCATCCTTTCGCTTGAAGAGTCCACTAGCCATTATTAAGCTATAAATATTTGGCTTTAGCTCAAATTCATATTTAAAATATGATAGTTTTCTTGCATATTGTTGAAAAAAAGCCACAAGTTTAGTATACATCATAAAAGATACAAAGACATTAAAATACAAAATAATAAAGTTTGACATTGAAGTGTCGACTCTAAACATGGAACGGAGGGAGTATTAAACAAAATCAAGGAAATCCGTCTAATTGAGGCTTCCTCATTCTGCTAAAATGATACTCCGTGTCCCAAAAGATTAGTCCTACTTTCCTTTTTGGTTTGTCCCCAAAAAATAGTCTCATTTCTAAAGAAGGCAGTAAATAATTACAGTGTAGTTTTAAGAAGGTACAAGCAAGTAAATCATGATCCATAAAAAAAGTTGACTTCTCAAATGGGACATATGGAGTACAAGCTTTCCTATATAAAAGAGTTATTCCCTGTCCAAAAAGAACTGTCAACTTTCCTTTTTGGTTTGTCCCAAAATAACTGTTCAATCTCTATTGATAAAAACAATTATAGTAAGTCTAACAAGATGCAAAAATGTTTGTCCGTAAAAACTTTATTTGCCAGATGGGACAGGTTTTTTTTTTTTTTTTGCGGAGGGACTATAACTTTCCTTTTAGATTATTCTGCATAAAGGATATCAAAATCTAGAGCACGTGGCTCACTGTTTCTTGTCTAGTCATATAAACTACATCTTGCATTGGTGCAATTTAAAGTACATTGCTAAAAGTTTCAAAGTAGGTCTCTTTATTCTGCATTATTTAACCATCTATGTTGATTTATAACAGTTGCTTGTGTTATGCATGCACTGATTATCTGCATTATTCACCGTTTGGGGTTGCATCCTTGTGATACAAGGACTAACAAGGATTTAATATGCAGATGAGAAAGAAGGGACAGCCGTAAAAAGACGTGGCCGTCCTCGTAAAAATCCTAAAATTGAAGGAAAGAAGCTATTCGAGGAGCACAACTCAAGTGAGGACGAAGACGTAATTCGCGGGTCTTACCAGGAAGCTCCAGATGATGAAGAAAAACAAGAGGATCATGACGATGAGGCTCCTTTGATACATTCACTTAAGACATCGTCCAAACTCAGGTCATTGCAAGCTTCACGAGAGAACAAAGGTCAAGCTGCTTCTCAAACATCAGGTATGCATTTAATTCTTGTATACCCCATTTTAACCTTTTCTTGCTCAATTCCTGCTTTTATTATTACTGATTTTTAACTAACAGACTAGTTACCAACAGATTCATTGATACATTCTCTTAAATTTGGCTGCGTTTTTTTTCTTATTCATGTTTGTGATTAGTTGTTTACTAACAGATTCATTTGTCAAGATAAGTTTTGAGACTTTTAGTACCTTAAACTAGACTTATCAGAATAAATGGTTAAGCCAATCATGAAAAAGACATTTGCCCTTGAAATGAGCGCATATAGACCCGTGTCCTTGTGTACACATACATACATACATACTCCCTCCGTCCCATTAATAACTTCACTTTTTGCCAAAACGGGTGTCCCGTTTAAAGCTTCACCTTTCCTAAAATGGCAAAAAATCTTTACTATTCCACCCACTCATTCTCTCTCCTATTTTACTATTACACTCGCAACATTTTTCAAATTTACTATTTCCTCCACTCATTCTCTCTCCTATTTTACTATTACTCTCACAACATTTTCTCCACTCACCAATTTCCTTAATTTGCGTGCCGGGGCCAAAATGATGAACTTATTATTGGGACGGAGGGAGTATGTATAATCATGTTTGTACATTTTTGGTTAGTTTTTGACTAGCAGATTCATTTGTTAAGAACATTTGCGAGACTTTTAGTATCTTAAACCACATATTTGTCAGAATAAATGGTTTGGCAATTATGAAAAGATAGTTGCCCTTGAAACAAGTACAAATAGACCCTTACATTTAGGGAAAGTCAAAACTCTGAAAGAAAGTATCTGATGTCTTGGGAGTATTTCAACTTGATCAAGCTGTTATTTAATTTCACTTGTTTTTGCAATATGCAGGGTTCTTGCAATATGCAGGGGCTTCCAGATAGTGGTTGTGAAGAAGTAATCTTCGCTTTTGGTTAGTGCCCTGGGATCTTAAGGCCGAGAGCTGATGACCTTTAAGAATCTAAATTGCGAGTGATGTATTAAGCCACATTGACCTGTGCATGGCTGACAAGCTAGACGATTTCACAGGGTCAAGATGTGCGCCATGTAACATTGTATTTAGTATTCTCTGTACTCCTATGCTAGTGATTATGTAACGACGTGTTTTTGTTTTTGTTTTTTAGGTTTCGGATCATTGGCGTATTTAGTAATGTATAAAGTCCAGTGTTTTCATTTTCTTGCTGATCATTTGAAACAAGTCCACATTTCCCTTGCAAATACTTTCTCATATGTTCTCCCTTGGCAGGAGTTTGATTTATATGTTGGACAGTGGTTGTGGAGGCTTACTACTACCTCCGTCCCAAGATGGACATTCATTTTGGGATGAAGGGAGTGATAATTTTAGCAAGGCCCTCATTGTTTCCATACAAAATTGTGCAAAAAGTTGCATTCTTTAACTGGATAGCTTTTGTTTTGGAAACATTCATTTTGGGACGGAGGAAGTGCTAATTTTAGTTGCGCTCTCTTTGTTGCCATAAGAGATTGTGCAAAAAGAAAAGGTTGCATTCTTAAACTAGATAGCTTTTGTTCCAGCAAAATAGTTGTCTTCATATGATCCTGCCCAGAACTGACCATACTATGTACTCCCTTCTGTCTCAAAATATGAATATCCATTTTTGTTTGTAAAAACAAAAAGTAGAACAAAAATGAACATTGCCGATGAGCCTTTGTGTCATAGATATTATTCCACATTGGGAATTGACAAACCTTGCCTATAATATATAAAGATCATTGGCCACTCCCCTTAGTACCAATTGATTTTAAGGTGGAACCTCGGACTTTAAGATGGTATCATAGCGTGTTCTTTACATGTGACGACCAACGATGTTACTCCACACCACCCGATTGATAAGTCCATATTGTAAGCTTTGGCAAAGCCCAGATCATGGCACCTCGGACTTTAAGACTTTGGCTCAATGTCACAGGTCTATGCCTTTGGCAAGGGTTCGACCTCCTCCCCTCTCCTCCCCTACATTGTATTTGAAATGTTGTATTTTGATAAAAATAAAATAAAAATGGACATTCATTTTGGGACAACCATGAAATGCCCTCCATATGGAAATGCCATTCATTCGCAAAACAGCAAAAAATCAAACTCATCAGCTCAAATTGACCTTCTAATAAGCTAATAATGAATTCAAACATTATGTGAAGTAAACCATAATCAAGCAAGGTGTGAATCTTCCAAACTTCAACATAACATTAAACAAAACTACAAATCATTTTCTAGCAACAAAACTGCAGGAACTTCTCTCAGCTCAAAAGAAAATTCCGATAAAAAACATACAATGAATTAAGCAACTGACAAACTACCTTCTTCCAGCAATCCTCAACAACGGAGAAACAATACCTTGTATTTCCTGCAATGCAAGTTGTACTCTTATCTCCTCCTCAATAGACCTCTTAAGATCCCTAACATGCCCTCTAAGTTCTTCACTCCCCATAACTTCTTCACTTCGAGTCTCCAAAACTTTCGTTGCCAATCCCAACAACAACCTTGCATACCTAGGCAAAGTCGAATACTTCTGCAAGAACCCTAATAACAATCCGAGCTCCTCCACCTCCAAGATTGAAACACATTTCAATAACTTGCATCTAGCCACCAATTCCTCCATAACTGCCACCACATTCTCCGGATTCTTCCCTTTCAATGCGGAAACCAATGCTTCTTTGTGATGAAACTTCTTCAACAACTTATCATGTTCCGCTATCTTCACCTTCTTCGGCCTCATAACCAAGAAATCCCCTTTGGAAGGCTTCGTATTTTGCCCTCGTTGAAAGTACCTAAAATACGAAGGTTTCAATTTCCTCCTACTATTAGTCTCCACTTCTCCACCGCCAAAAGTTGACCAATTTTCCAGCTCAGTTCCTACATTTTCCTTCACTTTCCTCTTCCCTGCATACAAGACCCCATTAGAACTACCAATAACCCTAGTTGAACAATCCGGGGAGACGGCTACTGACAAAAGGGAAGATGGGAATCTCATTGAATGAGTGATTTTCAACTTTGCATAATCGAAAACCTTCAAATACCCATCTAAAGCAACGCTTAAAATTCGATATTGATTAGCTTCTTCTCCACTTTCTGAACCAATTTTCCCCATACAAAGAGAGGTTACAGTCTTGTTGTGGCTTTCCATGGAATGGAGCAACTTGCCGCCGCCGATTACATCCCAAATCTTGACTGTGTTTCCTCCGGCCGTTGCAATTAAACCGCCGGACGGCAAGTAAATTACATCTTCAACCGGCTTCCCATGATTAACCTCCATAGAACTTCCATTTGAAACCCTAACATCCCAAACCCTAACTGTGTGATCATACGAGCCAGTGACAAACATATCGTCGCTGGCCGGCGATGCATCTCCGCATCGGACGTAATCCTTGTGACCGAGTAGCTTATGAATCTGACTCTCCAAAGTGACGTCCCAGTACTTCACGACGGCGTCGTCTCCGCCGGAGAAGAGATGAAGCTTATCAACTCTGGGGAACTGGACTAAGTGGACGGGGCGAGAATGGCCACCCAGGCGACGGAGGGGTTTCCGGGACTTGACGTCGAAGACCTGAATACGTCCGGAGAGGGAACCGGCAGCTAGGAGGCTTCCATCGGAACGGAAACAGGCGGAGGTTGCGGTATCTTTGAAGGAGATGGTGGACTTCTGTTCCAACGTTTTGCCGGAAAATAGGGTGACGGTAGCGGAATGTGTGGCGGCGAAATCATGAGGGGATGTCGGAGAGAAAGAAAGGGAGGTGATTGATGAAACTAGGGTTTGGGTTTGTTTTTGATGTCTGAATGATTTCCAGTATTTGGATTCTGGGGTTGATTTTGACTCGTTTGAGGTGGGTTTTAGCTTAGTTTTGACAGGAAAGCTCTTGGCTATGGCGGCTGATCCGTCTTCCGCCATTGAAGATCAAGGTTTTGAGGTTTCTTGAGCGGTCCTTCTTTTAATGTTGGGGTTTAAATAGAGTTTTGGATCATCTGGCCTCTTTATTTTATGAAATAGTACCAACAAAATAAGTTTGGACTAACCAGCCCCTCTACTTTAGCTAAAGTCTTGAAACATCTAATCCAAACCCAAGCCCACCCAGCCCACCCTCAAAAAAGCCCATTCCAGGCAATTAAACGGTCGAGGACCATCTTTCTCTCTCTTACTTTATCTCCTTCTTACCTCTTCCTTCTTCCTTCTTCATTCACGGCGGCGCCTGGAAAGACAAACGGTCCAAAGCCCTTCCCTCTAACTCTCCTACAACCCCACCACTACCACTACCACCGCCACTGGAGCATCCACGGCGGCGCCTCTTACTCTCACTCTCAAGGCCAGCGTCAATCTCTATGGTCCAACACTCCGGCAATTTCAACCCACCACCTCCGTCAATTTCAGGTCAGTCTTCTACTCTTCCTACTCACCGACCACCGTCGCTGCCCTCTGAATCGTCTCCACTTCCTCCTTCTCCTTTGGCCGCCTAATTTCCGCCTAGGCTTCCTAATCCCCGCCTGGGCATTGAGCGCCTAGTCTGGTCGACTTGAAGAAAATCGCGGCGGGAGGGTGCCGCCTAACGCTTAGGCGCCGCCTAGGCCGCGTTTTAGAACACTGCCCTGTAGTTCAAGACACAAGGAATTGGCCATCTTTGCATTCTTAAATATATATGCATTATTTAAATGAATTTAAGTAACTTGTAAAAGTTCCATAGCTTCATTTCATATTTTTTTTTTCTGATTATATCTTGATTTATAGCCACATGTTTTGAATTTAATAATTAACCACTTTTGTTGAAGCAATTTCCTTTCCTAACTTCATATGACCATGAGTCCATGCATGAAAAGAGTCATGTTTGAGTAGACACATGTCAACATAGTTGTTTCACAATGTATTAGCATACTCCCAGATGATAGCGTCAGGACCACTTGATTGCCTATAGAGCTGTCACTGTCTTCTAAAGGTCTATTAGATGCACTAGAAGCCCTTCAAAAGGCTGCTAAATTACAAGTTTGAATGGGTGTGCAGAGGTGATACCCTGACATCGACTTGCAACACTTATAAATGTTTATGCGCACAAGTACGCTCATGCTTGAATAGATGTATGAATTTATTTATTCCTGTCCAGTTGTCTGCTCGCGTTTATTTGTAATTGTACGAGTGTACAAATATTAAGATGATGTCATGCCTGTGTCTTTGTGCTCATTATTTTCCTTAAATCACTTTTTCTTAGTCACCCTGTTTGAGAATTGAGATTGCTCAATACTTACACTATAGAAATATAGTTTCCATGTGTGCTGTTACTGAAAACGTGAGTTTTGTGGGAACATTATTATGTTTCCTTATTTCAAAAGACTTCTATATGGTAAGAAGATTTTGGGACTTTCATGGAGATTTATAAGTATCTTAATTTTGTTAAGAGATTGTAATTATGTAAATATCTTTTATTTATGTACATAGTTTTATATTAGGACTAACCTACTAATATTTGATTTCCTTGTGAGTGTGTTATATGTTTTCATATAGAAAGGAATCTCACAAAGGAAGAAGTCGATTGCATGAAGATCTTCTCCAAGGTGCTCTATAAATACAAGGCTTTCAGCACAAAGAGAAGTTACACAATTTACGAGAGAAAATCACATTCTTCATAATCATTCGACATTGTTGTTTTAGGTTGTGAGCTTACATCCGTAACTCACATCTAGGTTTTCATAAAGTTCTCTTGTTTTACTTATGATTGAATAAGTCCTACTTGGGAAAGGGGAGTTGTTCATATCATAGAAGGTGATTAGAACTTGTTTAGTATTTTCATATTTTAGTTTTTCACTTATTTGTTTTTGTAAGAAACATAAGTTTTTATAGTGAAAAGGTTTTTGGGCGTAAGCCTAGCTTTGCCGATCACACGTATCGATGGCGTTTATAACTCTTGAGTTATTGCATTTTATTGCTTTTATTTACTTTATTCATTGCATTATCTGTGGATGTGTGGACGGTTGTGAGACACATCTCGTACTCACATCCTTTGCCTATTTGCGTGATCCAAGTTTCCTAGCTACACGAAACTTTCAATTGGTATCGAGCCAACTCTCGATATATTGCGAGTGTTGATCCGTAAAAGTGTAGTCATTATGGAATGCCAAAATCACCAAAATAGGCCTCCCGTCTTGGATGGCACAAATTATTCTCTTTGGAAGTCTAAGATGCGAAATTACATCAAAAGTATTGATGAAAGAGCTTGGATGTGCATTCTTGTTGCATGGCAACCTCCTACGTGGAGAAAAAGCCATCTTACGGTGTTGGTGAGTCCTTCTTTGAAAGAAAACCTGAAGAACAATGGACTCTTGATGAAATACAAGCCGCAAATTACAATTCAAAGGCCATGGGTGCTATTTCCGACCATGTTTCGGGAATATGTACAAGCTTATAACAAATGAAAGTATAGCGAAAGGCTGTTGGGATATTTTGCAAACTCAATGTGAGGGAGCACCAAGTGTGAAGGCTACCGGGCTTAGGATTTTAATGGATAGGTTTGAGTTACTTCGAATGGAAGAAACCGAGGATATTGTGTCATATCTTGCTAAGATTCATGAGATTTCAAATGAATGCACAAGTCTAGGAGAATCTATCTCCAATGCAAGACTTGTTAGTAAGATTCTAAGAACCTTGCTGAGAGGTTTAACATTAAAGTAGGCTGTGATTGAAGAAACAAAGGACACAAATACGTAGGTCTTGACACCATCATAGGAATCTTGGACCGTGTTTGAGCTTAATCTTGAGGCTCGAAGAAAAACAAAACACACAATCTTGCTCTCAAAAGTCTTCTTTGCATTACCGAGAGCTTGTGGAATTATCCTCTGAGATTGACAAGTCGAATCTTGAAGATGAGGATGTTGCTTTTATTTCAAAGAAATTCGGTTCTATCTTGAAAAATAGAAGGATGAGCAAATTTCCCAATAGACCTACTTCGATCGCTTTGAAAAGCCAAAACCTAGCACTGACACTCGGATTCAAGAAACCAAGTTTTGAAAATAAATCATCTGCGAATCCAATGTAGGGCATGTCGTGGCTTTGGTCATTATGCCAATGAGTGTGCTAACACACTTAAAAAAAAGGGGATGAGCTTAATCTGCTACCCTTAGTGACGGTGAGGATGAGGAAGAAGAAGTGGCTAACATGTCCTGTCTTAAATTGCCATTACGTGTTTAATGCTTTTTCTGAGATATAGAAGAATATACTCTTGAACAACCCTTGGATGTGGGCTCGGTTGTGTACACATCGGTGTCACATCCGAACCGGAGCTAAAGCGTTTCTCTATTAAAGGAGACTCGAGATGATGAAGATGAAGAAAGAGACATTCCCTATGAGGAACTCTTTGCCACATACAAGAGCCGTACATGTATTGGATGAAAAGATTGGACAAAATTGAGATACTTGTTAAGGTAAACAAATCTCTCGTCTCGATAAATTAGCCGCTGTGAAGATGAAAAAAGCTGTTCTTTCAAAAGAGAATGATGCTCAAAAGGATACCATTGCAAGACTTGAAGTCCTTGTGACCAAAAGAGAAGTTGACCTTGAAAAATTCAAGAATGAATGTGAAAAAGCCGATAATACTTTCACTAAGCTAAACAAAAGTAAAATGAAAATGGAAGAAGCCTTTTCCATGGGTCAACGTGACAAAATTGGTATAGGTTTTGAAAATAATTTTGTAAAGGAGGGATATGAGGGTTCTACCTCTAAAAGTGTGAAAAACAAGTTTTTAAAGAAAAATCATTCTGAGTGAGAAGAGACCAAGGAAGAGGCATTACATTTTGCCATTACTTGCCTAGCTCCCCGGTCACATTAGGCCCTTCATTTACAAACTCAAGGTGATAAAAAATGCGGTAGTTTTAAACGGCCTCGGATGTGTGAGAAGATGTATACACATCCTAACACACATCCAAATCAATGCGAGACCTCTGCAACCCCAAAAGAAAAGCTGTTAAACGGTGGGTAGCCAAACCAATTACCACCGTAATGTTGTCTACTCTTCCCTCGAGAATCTTGTCTCTGGCTCTTGGTATTTTGATAGTGGATGCTCTAGGCACATACGACCGGGAACCAAGTCAGTCCTTCTAGACTATGAAATAATAAATGGAGGGAAAGTAAATTTTGGTGGAGGTGCTCAAGGAAAGATTGTTGGGAAAGGAACCCTAGATGTCAAGGGTCTCCCAAAATTGCACAATGTGTACCATGTGGAAGGCTTGAAAGCCAACCTAATAAGCATCGATCACTGTGTGATGATGACCTATTTGTGAAGTTTGATAAGCACTGTGTGAAGTGTTTGATAAGGATAATAAATGTGTGTTTCTTGGTCCTAGATCTGGCGATAATTGTTACCAATTTGGTGACAATCTTTCTTGTCTAAGCTCAAAAGCTAATGATGTCAATCTGTGGCACCAAAAATTAGGGCATGCTAGCCGTAGAACTCTGGAAGAACTTCAAAGGTTTGAAGCCATTAAAGACCTCCCTAAACCGAACTTCAAGAACCACGATGTCTGTGGTTCATGTCAAAAGGGAAAACAAACAAAAGCATCACATAAAAAGGTCCAACAATGCTCCACAACTAGATGTTTGGAGATGATTCACACGATTTAATGGGACCTATTGAAGTAGAAAGCTTTGGTAGGAAAAAATATGCCTTTGTGTGTGTTGATGATTATTCTAGGTACACTTGGGTAATGTTCTTAAGAGAAAAGTCGAAACAATTGGAGAATTCAAGAATTGGTACAAAAGAGTTAGAAATCTTTATGGTCTTAAGGCATGAGGATTAGGTCCGACTCATGGCACCGAATATGAGAATCAAATGTTCACCAATTTTTGCAATTCTAAGGGAATCACTCATGAGTTTTCTCGCACCAATCACCCCACAAAGAAAATGGAATTGCTTTGAAAGAAAGAATAGAACTTTGCAAGAAATGGCAAGGGTCATGCTAAGTTCAAAAAACTTGTCCAAAAAGTTTTGGGCGTAAGCTTTAAACACCGCTTGTCACATTGGCGATAGGGTGTTCCTAAGGATTGGTAGCACTGTCACTCCATATCAAATTCTCCTTGGAAAGAAACCAACCGTAAAATATTTTCATGTGTTTGGTTGTGTTTGTTATATTCTCAATGATAGAGAATACTGTCCAAGTTTGATTCAAAAAGTGACAAAGCAATTTTCATGGGCTATTCCACAAACAAGTAGAGCTTACGTAGTTTTCAATCTCAAAACTAAGACCATTATGGAATCTCGCTAATGTTAAATTTGATGACTCACTTGATCTTAACCTCAAGACTGAGGATGATGTTTCAAAGGGTTGCTTCTTGATTTGGAAGGATGAAGAAACAAGTCTTTGAAAAAGCAAAAGAAACTTCCAAAGGCCGTTAAAAATGATGAACCCGACAAGGATGTAACCAAGGATGTGGACACATCCGCCTCCACATCTGAACCCACATCTGCTCCCACATCCACTCAAACTCCTGTGCGAGGACGCTTCCTGCGATTCTCGATCAGGATGATGCTCCAGAAGGTAATGTGAATGGGTGTGTGGATAGGTCAAAGGATATCCCTTCAAAAATCCAGAAAAACCACCCCACTTCACAAGTTGTGGGAGATGTGCATGCTCAAGTGAGAACTAGACAAAAGGACAAAGTTGATTATAGAAAGATGGGTGGTTTATGGAGTTGCTCCTCGGCATACTCCCGGGTAAGCTTCGTTGTTTTGTTTCTAAAATTGAACCTAAGAATGTTCTTGAAGCATTGAAAGATCTTTGGCTGGATTATGGCTATGCAAGATGAATTAAATCAATTTGAAAAGAATGAGGTATGGACTCTTGTTCCTAGACCCTCACATGGTAATGTCATAGGAACTAAATGGATTTTCAAAAACAAAACTGATGAGCAAGGTATGATAACTAGAAATAAAGCTAGGTTAGTTGCTCAAGGTTATACTCAAATTGAGGGGATTGACTTTGAGGAGACATTTGCTCCTGTTGCAAGAATTGAGTCCATTAGGCTTTTGTTAGCCATTGCTTGTTACCTCAAGATTACTCTTCATCAAATGGATGTCAAGAGTGCCTTTTTAAATGGGATATTAAATGAAGAAGCCTATGTTGAACACCCTAAAGGCTTTGTGGACTCCAAATATCCTAATCATGTGTATAAAGCGAAGAAAGCTACGTATGGGCTAAAGCAAGCCCCTAGAGCTTGGTATGGTAGGTTGACTGACCATTTGCTTCAACTAGGATTCAAGAGAGGTGAGGTTGACAAAACCTTGTTTGTGAGAAGAAACAAAAAGGAGATTCTTGTGGCACAAATCTATGTAGATGATATTGTGTTTGGGTCAAACTCTGACCCTATGTTAGCTAACTTTGTGGATAGCATGACTTCCACATTTGAGATGAGCATGGTAGGAGAGTTGAACTTTTTCTTAGGCTTACAAATTAAGCAATTCAAAGATGGCATGTTCATTTCTCAGTCTAAGTATGCCAAGAATCTTGTGAAAAAGTTTGAGCTTGAACACTCTTCACATCAAAGAACCCCGATGGGATCTTCCCAAAAGTTAAGCCATGATTCGGTATGGTGAGAGTGTTGATCAAACCCTCTATAGAAGCATGATAGGAAGCCCCTTTACCTCACCGCAAGTAGACTCCGACATTATGTTCGGTGTGTGTCTATGTGCTAGATACCAAGCCAACCCTAAAGTGTCCCATCTTAAAGCCTTGAAAAGAATCATTAGATATGTGAGTGGGATTGTGAACCTAGGTCTACATTACTCTAAAGAAACAAACACAAATTTGGTTGTACACCGATTTGATTCGATTGAAATTTGGAAATAGTGATGATAGAAAAAGTACCACGGTGGATGCTTCTACCTAGGTAATAACCTTGTGTCTTGGTATAGTAGGAAACAAAATTGTGTGTCCTTGTCCACTTTCTTGAAATTTGAATATGTTGCCCTTGGGAGTTCTTTGCACACAATTACTTTGGATGAATCAAATGCTAAAAGATTATGGATTAAATAGCAAAGTTTTGACTGCTTTTTGTGATAACAAAAGTGCCTTGGACATATCTAAAAATCCTTTCAACATTCTAGAACAAAGCACATTGATATTAGACATCATTTCATTAGAGATCTTGTAGAGCAAAAAGCGTGTTAATGCGGAATTTGTTGGGACTGAAAATCAATTGGGTGATATATTTACAAAGGCATTAGATTTGGAGAGATTTTCCTCCTTGAGGAAGTCTCTTGGCTTGTGTGATATCTAAGGTTGTGAGACCGGATGTGTCTCACATCCTCTAACACATCTGTAGATTAGTTTAAGCGAAAAAAAAAAAAATCATAAAAGAAAAAGCCAAAAATATCATGAATTAGCACGAAATTTCTCAGTGTGGTCACTTGTGAGTCTTCATCCTTGACATTATTTTTGATCACTTAATTGTGAGTATTTCCTGTCCATGTAATCTTTTGATTACTTGGTATAACCTTCCTAGGTATCTCACGAGTGGGTGCTAAAAGAAAAAAATATATATAAATATGTGTGAGAAGCATTTGCTTCACCCTTAGTATGAAGCCATACCATTGTGATCAAGTGATTTTCATAAGAAAACTTGAAGTCAAACTTGATAAAATCATTGGGAAAAAGGGCTATCTTTGGGATCAAGTAAAGTGAAAGCTACTCACATTGCAAAAATCCACAACAAAAAATTGGTGGATGCATCCTAGAAATTTGTGCAGATTGGATTATTGCTCATTGACTTTTTGTGATCTAAATGTGTCCCCATTTGTGACTCACATCCTATGCCACATCCATAAGCTGAGAATATTTCCTTCACTTGTGTGTTTGCATCATGCTAGGCATATTGCATTTTAGGACATATAGGAGCTTTGTAAATATGTTAGTTAATTATTTTTCTCTCTTAATTTACTCTTTGATTATATAAGTTTTTGATCTCCAATATCTTTCATGAAAAGAAAAGGTGTGTATCAATCCTTGTTTGAAAAGGTTGACAAATTCTTTTGGGATTCTATTTTAAAATAAAGATATGCCGAAGCAATTTGTGTTTTCATAAAAATCTTACAAAATCTTGATTTATTTTAATCCCTTATTTTTCTTGGAAGGTGCTTGTGTGTAGTAACCTCAAAGGTTTTCTAGCCGTTGGAGGACTCTTAAGGTTTTTGAGGTGTGATTACCTGTTTGGAAAAGGATTTCTAATTCTATTTGGAAAGGGGGAGCTGTGAGTATTTATTTTACCTCACATCCGTCTCCTCCCTCATAATCCTTGTTAAAACCCTTTGTTATTCCTTCCCGTTTGCACACAAATTCACACACCCTTGCATTAATTTCACGTGCCTTTGTTCA
Source organism: Adenophora triphylla var. japonica (assembly GCA_022495995.1). Taxonomy (NCBI): domain Eukaryota; kingdom Viridiplantae; phylum Streptophyta; class Magnoliopsida; order Asterales; family Campanulaceae; genus Adenophora; species Adenophora triphylla. Next base: position 41,868 of record JAFEMH010003304.1, read on the forward strand.
ACCAACCTCAAATCTCTCTGTTAAATGGCCGAGCATTCGAATATAAGAGAAGAAGATGTTCTTGACATTGTACCGATTTCAATAGCAAGAAGAGAAGACTCCATTCTCCTAAATCCCGTAATCTCTAAATTTCTTGCTGATTTCTCTTCTCCATCACCCTCGTCTGAACCAACAATGGAAGCCTCTTCTCCCAAATCCCCTTCATTGGAAGGCATGAATGTTTCAACTGGGGTAAACCACTAAGGCTCCATCCTCGCCGGTGATCCCACCATCGGATGTCGCCATTGCTATTGATCCTTCTTCAACAAAGAAGAGAAAGTTGTCTCAAGCAAAACCCCAACTTGTTACATCGCCGGTGCCTCCTCGTACTCTTCGACGATCCGGTAGGACTCGCAAGCCGTCGAGGCCGACAAAGCCAAGAACCTACTAAAACACAGCGGGAAACCTACTACGGCCATTGTTCTTGAAGAATTAGAAGAAGATGATGAGGTAATAGTCCCTCTTATTAGGACTAGGGCTAAATCAAAAATTACTCCTCCCTCTGTTATTGATCTTTGTCCACTGTGATTAATCCCTACGAGGTTGTGCCTCTGTTGTATCGGTTTTGCCTCTTTGTTGCTCCCAATGCTTTGCGATCCTTTGATCTCTATTGAGAGGCCCATTCCCCATGCGGTACACTGTTGATCCTATTGCTCTGCTTCTTCCATAATATCTTCGATCCCATTATCCCAATCTTGCTTCACCCCCTAGGGATAATGTTTCTTGTCCCGTAGCCGAGCCCTCTGTTCCTTGGTTTCTAGTCTGTTGAGGACCTTATTTCATTCGGTGATGATGAACCCCTGGCTAAGATTTTAAAAGATGTAAAGGGAAAGAAAAAGGTGGGTGAGGACGATTTGGAGCCAATAGAAGAAGAATCGACTCTAGCTCGGATGATGATGATACCGCTTCGGATGAAAACTACAAGCTTGGGAGAGAAGAGCTAGATCAAGAAAAAGAGGACCAAGTGCTAGATTCCTCGATGCGATGATAATGATGTTGAACCCATCAAAGTGCCATTCCCTGTGAAGGATGTGTCTAAGGATGTGCCCACATCCGGACGCACATCTACTCGAAAGAAGGCCGAATTGGGTATGTCATCGTCTCTCTCTCTCATCTCTAACCCCAAACCCTTTTCCAAAAAGTTTACGTCCAAAAAGGCTTCGATAGGTTTGAGTTAATTTCCTCTAAAGCCTTTGTTGTTGAGATGAAAAGGGATAGGGATACTTTTGTTAAACTTGGAATGGACAAGTTTTTTGAGGAAAGAGGATTATTCTTGGATTGTGGACCATCCCCTTCCCTTCTATCCAAAATTGGTTTATGAGTTTTATGCCAATCGCCTAAGAATTTTGATAGAACTTACTCTCATTCCACTGGTGTGTATGTTAGAGGAGTATTTGTTCACTTTACACCTTCAGTTATCAATGATTTTCTTGGATTGAGTGATAATCTTGATGATATAGTTTCTATTGAGGAGGATGAACTGGTTTCTGCTCTCACTCATGGAAAGGTCACTTCCTGGCCTGTAAAGCCTAAGGATTTAGGTAGTGGTTCATTATCCTCCCTTTATTGTTTTCTCCACTCCATCCTTCTTTGCCGCAAATTTGTGTCCCTCAAATAACAAAACCTCTCGTTACTAGAATGCAAGCCTTGCTTCGTATAGATTGGGACTTAAGAAGCGTATTAATTTTGGGGATTTCATTTTTAGGAAAATTTGTGATTATGGAGAGTCTCCCTCGAAAAAATGGTCCTTACCTTACCCTTCATTGATCTCCCAAATTCTCATAGCCAATGGGGTAAAGGCTGAAAGAGGAGAAGAAAGGGTGGAAAATTTTGCCCTGTTTAAGGAATCCAAAACTCTATTAGACCCCAAACAGAGGCATGTTGACCTCCCAGTAGGCACTGTTCCTGAGCTTGGTATGGAAGATGTGGACACATCCGGTGTCACATCCGAAGAGATTTTCTTTGCTCGGATGAAAGATTTGGATGCTTTGAAATTGTAGGCTGTTTGAAGCTCAAGCCCAAGCCTCTTTAGCTCATGCCAATAATTTGAAAGCTCTTAGAGATAATCTCCTTAGATGGTATGCTAAACTTTCTTGTCAAAAAGGGGAGATTCTAGTTCAAATGTTGATCTTTCTGCTTTGGAAGTGAAGTGCGGGATCTTTGCTTTGTGAATCTTTGCTAAAGCTAAAGCTCTTCTTTGGCTTTAGGTGGAGACATTTGATCTTTGATTTAGGGGAGAAAAGTTTTTTTGGTATTTTCTTTGTGATGGTTGATAAAGACAATTTTTAATTTTCTCGCTTTAGTTTTTAGTTTTTAAAACAATGGTTTGTAATAGCTTTAATTAGGATGTTTCGAATGGTTTTTGCTTTTGCTTAATGAGCGCGTATTCTGTTCTAATTGTTTTGCGGTTTTATGTGTGGATGTGTATACACATCTGGACACACATCCATTCGGGGGAGTTATGTTTTTCAATATTACTGTGGTCATAATATTATGTTTGATATAAATCTTTGGTTTTGACCGGAAAGTCCAAAATAGGGGGAGATTGAAAACGTGAGTTTTGTGGGAACATTATTATGTTTCCTTATTTCAAAAGACTTCTATATGGTAAGAAGATTTTGGGACTTTCATGGAGATTTATAAGTATCTTAATTTTGTTAAGAGATTGTAATTATGTAAATATCTTTTATTTATGTACATAGTTTTATATTAGGACTAACCTACTAATATTTGATTTCCTTGTGAGTGTGTTATATGTTTTCATATAGAAAGGAATCTCACAAAGGAAGAAGTCGATTGCATGAAGATCTTCTCCAAGGTGCTCTATAAATACAAGGCTTTCAAAGACAAAGAGAAGTTACACAATTTACGAGAGAAAATCACATTCTTCATAATCATTCGACATTGTTGTTTTAGGTTGTGAGCTTACATCCGTAACTCACATCTAGGTTTTCATAAAGTTCTCTTGTTTTACTTCTGATTGAATAAGTCCTACTTGGGAAAGGGGAGTTGTTCATATCATAGAAGGTGATTAGAACTTGTTTAGTATTTTCATATTTTAGTTTTTCACTTATTTGTTTTTGTAAGAAACATAAGTTTTTATAGTGAAAAGGTTTTTGGGCGTAAGCCTAGTTTGCTGATCACACAGATCAGTAAGCGTTTATAACTCTTGAGTTATTGCATTTTATTGCTTTTATTTACTTTATTCCGCTGCATTATCTGTGGATGTGTGGACAGTTGTGAGACACATCTGTACTCACATCCTTTGCCTATTGCGTGATCCAAGTTTCCTAGCTACACGAAACTTTCAGTTACTAGTGATTAGTAGGCTTTAGAGAGAACTGTCTTTATGATGTATGCGAAATGAGATGCATGTTCTTGTTTTCTTATTAATCCCATTGTTCGTTTGCTAGGCCTATGGCCGGCATTTGATGGTACTTTATAGTAGCAAAGATGAATCCTTGTTGGGCAAATCATTTCAAGAATGTAAAGATTTGTCAGCCCGACTTTCTGGTATTTTTGCTGGTGCTGCTCGAAACAAGCATAGGGCGGATATCTTGAAAATTGTCAAGGATGGTATTGAGTTTGCATTTGTGGATGCTCCAAAGCACATGTCTTTCTTGGTTTGTGCTGTTCAGAATTTTGTATCCAAACTTCCTAAACCCGATATCCTGGATATGTAAGAGATTATCATTATCTGTATTTCCGTGGGAATATTAATTATATTTTACTGTTTGATAAGGCAACTGCTAATATTTGGTAGCTTTACAAAACAGTCTAAAGGATGCAGAAAAGCGAACTGAGAATGTGAATACAGATGAGAATCCCAGTGGCTGGCACCCCTACTGCATATTTATAGACAGCTTGCGTGATAAGTACATAAAAAAATGAAGGTTCACCCCTAACTTTACTTCGCAATTCAATTTGTTTGATGCACTGTTCTTGGTTGTTAAATGGCTTGATGATTCTACCTTGTTTTTCTTTCATATTTGTTTCTTCTCCTCAATCTTCTTGTAGTTGTGCTTATTATAATTTATCAGTTCATCTTAAAAGAAGTGCTTTGGCTTGCAAGCGGATCTTTATTTGACAATAGTTGTCTTTTTCCGGACCTTCCAGTACAAAATTTTGAACTACTGTGTCACATCTTTCGTGGTTGACTAAGAATGTTGTTGTTAACCTTGTCATCCTTTGACCAATTTGCATTTAGTTTCTGCAGTTGGCCATGTGGGGAAAGTGTCAAATAACCTTTTTTCTATAACCAACCAGGCCTAAGTTGACCCCTCTCTCTCTCTCTCTCTCCCTCCGCGCCAAGGATCTGCTAGTTGTTTATAATATTAACCATAGAAACCTGAAAACCTTGCCTACCGGAAAATGGACAGTTCTCTATATACTCCCTCCGTTCCACGTTAATAGTTCACCATCCTTTGACACGCGCCCCGAACCGTGGACCTACTTGGCCACACGCCGAGACACATTCTGAAGACACCATTTAAAGAAGATTTTTCGAAATGTACTTTCAAAAAGTCATCATTTCACAAACCTGTTTAATATTTAGAAACTTTTCTAACTTACTATTAAAAGTCAAACCATTTAACTTCAAACTTAACTCACTCCACATTCAAACCATTTACAAATCACACACTTATTTACAAACCAAGGAACTTAGTTTCCAAATGAAAAATATTTACAAAGCCTTTTAGAAGTTGCAAAATAAGGATAACATTAAGTCTAGGAATACTACCCAAAGTCATACATTTACATAATGTATCCTTACCAAATACCTTCCTCAACAAAACCAAACTTGGCGCCCTCTCAGTGATCAACGTGCCCTAGCCTTTGGCTCGGCTCTATCTAAGAAAACAATGAAAGGACGGGATGAGAAAAATCTCAGCAAATTATTATATACTCCCTCCGTCCCGGTAGAAATCGCACAGTTACTGTTTGCGCGGGGATTAAGGAAAAAATAATGATATAAATGTTGTGAGTGTAAAAGTAAAATAGGAGAGAGAATGAGTGGAGAGAATAGTAAATTATAATGGTGTTGTGAGTATTAAAATAATGTAGGAGAGAGAATGAGTGGAGGGAATAGTAAAGATTCTTTGCCATTTTAGGAAGTGTGCAATTTGTAGCGGGACGGAGGGAGTATGCAACAAGATGATATGTAATCACATTAACAAGCATATAACAACAAGTCATATATATATCACCTTCTTAGAACACAAAGGAAGATATATACATACATATAGCAATCAAGTACAATAATGTAACACTTAGAAGGATACTGAGCTAAGGTTTCATCCTCAAAAGGATATCACGATCCAAGCAGCAACAATTGTTGAAGAAGCGGTTCTGAAACCCAATCACAGTAACAACAAGCGGGACTATGACACAAAGTCATACCCAATAGTGCAACTAGACTTCCCTTGAGCTAGTTCACTACCCCCAAACCATGGCCAATGGCAGGGTAAACAGGGAACCAGTGTATGGATTATAACGAACTCGGCTCGTGTGCCATTATAATCCCATAACACTGTCCAACAAACAAGTACCAGTTGGACTTTCAAGTATAAGCACAGTAAATAACTACTTGCTTAAACAACCAATGTATGATTCCAAAGTTGGGAACCATACAAGTAATGCATATCAAAATGATAGCAACATGATAACAAGTATCAATTAATAGTAGCACTAAGGCTAAATCATCCTTGAACCAATTCAATGAACTTAAGATTCCAAAGTAGGGAACCCTAATCAAACACTTCACAAAGATGCTAAACAATGCATAAGGTGTAACACATAAGGACTACACACTTATTATAGTCATTTAAGGATGTATCAACAATAGTATAATGATATTAACCAAGTTAGGTTCAATAGTTCCAACCTACTTTAACCAATCATTTAAACATCTTTCAATGATCACAATTGAAATGTTAATACCTCATTTTGTTGTTCATACCTTGTACTTTGATATTAGTGTTCCATTGGTTGAAAGATAAGTTATAAAATTGAACCTACATAGCTTTGAATTTCATTCCCCAAAACTAGTCAGGGCACGACTCGTGCCCCTTTGAGGTACAGTCTGATACAGTCGTCCCCATATGGCACGACTAGTCCCCATGCATGGCACGACTCGTGCTAGAATTCAGATTTTGAGCTGAACAACATCAGCAACAAATTCCAAATGTGATACTCTTTTTCCCCTGTTTACTAGACCACCAAACTAGTACCAATATCAACACAATTCATACCAACCCTTTCCATACTTATTTCAACCATTTCCTCACCTTCTACCCAAAGCAAAATGGACCTAAACCACATGCAATACTTTCATTTAAGCCATTAACAACCATTATACCATTACTCTTTTAACTTAAACCACCATACTACAACCAACTTAGTTCAAGCTTTTCCAAAAATTCCAACTCCCATAAAATTGGTTCTAAATTACCAAAATCATTTTTATAAAACAAAATATCCACTTAAATAATGAATGAACAATTATTTGAAAGAAATTATAATAACTTACCGGAATAATTCGAAAATAATAATTTCTTTTTCCGGATAGATAAGATCTCCTTGACTCCATGAACGATAATACGCGAACGGATTCAAAAACAAAAAGGAATTGAATTTACTAGGAATTTTGGAAGGAAGTACCTAGGTTTTCATTTCCATGGAAGTATTATTAGAAAGGACTTGAGCTGAGGAACTTCAAATGAGCTTCTTGATTAATCTTTCCATGGATAAATATGAGAATTTTCACTAAAGCTCCTCCAACTCTTAGTTACAATAACTTAACATAAGTTGACCATTTCACCCTTGACACAAAAGCACCTCACTCACTTATAAACTTAATATTTAAATTTCTAAATTTTATACCCTCACTACAACACTTCATATTTATTTCATTTAGACCCTAAATTATTAAAGTTAATTCATTAACATCCTAACATAAGTTGTCAAAACATAAAATAAGCACATAACTTAACCAAGTAGCATAAAGTGCATAAAATGAGATACTACAACCCCAAACCCCACGTGCTCAATATGTGCTAAATTAGTGTCTAGGATTAGGGTCGTGACATCCTTTCTCTTGAAGAGTCCACTAGCCATTATTAAGCTATAAATATTTGGCTTTAGCTCAAATTCATATTTAAAATATGATAGTTTTCTTGCATATTGTTGAAAAAAAGCCACAAGTTTAGTATACATCATAAAAGATACAAAGACATTAAAATACAAAATAATAAAGTTTGACATTGAAGTGTCGACTCTAAACATGGAACGGAGGGAGTATTAAACAAAATCAAGGAGATCCATCTCATTGAGTCTTCCTCATTCTGCTAAAATGATACTCCCTGTGTCCCAAAAGATTAGTCCTACTTTCCTTTTTGGTTTGTCCCCAAAAAATAGTCTCATTTCTAAAGAAGGCAGTAAATAATTACAGTGTAGTTTTAAGAAGGTACAAGCAAGTAAATCATGATCCATAAAAAAAGTTGACTTCTCAAATGGGACAGTTTTTGGGGATGCATGGAGTACAAGCTTTCCTATATAAAAGAGTTATTCCCTGTCCAAAAAGAACTGTCAATTTTCCTTTTTGGTTTGTCCCAAAATAACTGTTCAATCTCTATCGATAAAAACAATTATAGTAAGTCTAACAACAACAACAACAACAACAACAACAAAGCCTTAGTCCCAAAATAATTTGGGGTTGGCTAACATGAATCATCATATGTCATCGTGTGAAAAGGTTGTTGGAAAAAAAAAATAAAAAAAAAAATAAAAAAATAATAATAATAAAAAAAAAATATATATATATAAAAAAAAATATAAAAAAATAAATCAGCCCCCCACATGGATTTTTGCCCTCCACTCCGGCCTCTTCAACACCATACTTTCATCCACTCCAAGTAAACTCATATCATTTTCAATCACTCTAATCCAAGTTTGTTTGGGTCTTCCCCTACCCCTCGCCATTTTATCATTTCTCCACTGTTCCGGCCTCCTAACCGGTGCATCACTCGGTCTCCTTCTCACATGTCCAAACCACCTCAGACGATTTTCCCTCATTTTATCCTCAATGGGCGTAACTCCTACTTTATCTCTGATCACCTCATTCCCCAATCGATCCTTTCTTGTATGACCGCACATCCATCGAAGCATACGCATCTCCGCCACATTCATCTTATGCACGTGACACTGTTTCACGACCCAACATTCGGTGTCGTAAAGCAATGCCGGCCTAATTTCCGTGCGGTAGAATTTTCCCTTTAATCTATTAGGCATGCCGCGATCACATAGAAACCCTGTGACACTCTTACACTTCAACCAACCTGCTTTAATCCTATGAGCCACATCACCATCTAATTCTCCATCCTTTTGGATAATGGATCCAAGATAGCGAAAAAACTCAGAAGCTTGGACAATCTTTCCATCAAATGTGACCGCCCTTGCCTCCCTACTTCCAACTCTGCTAAACTTACACTCCAAATATTCAGTCTTGCTTCTGCTTAGTCGAAAATCTCGAGATTCCAAAGTGTGTCTCCACAACTCCAATTTACTTTCAACACCTTCTCTTGTCTCATCAATCAACACAATATCATCTGTGAACAACATATACCTTGGTATATCATCTTTGACTGACCTCGTCAATTCGTCCATTATCAAAGCAAAAAGAAAGGGGCTAAGTGCGGAATCTTGATGCACTCCAATCTTTATAGGGATCTCTTCAGTCTTTCCAACACTAGTCTGTACACAAGTACTAACTCCATTATACATGTCCTTGATAATATCAATATATTTCTTTGAAACACCCTTCTTTGTTAATGCCCACCAAAGTACCTCTCTTGACACTTTATCATACGCCTTCTCCAAATCAATGAAAACCATATGCAAATCTTTCTCATGATCCCGATATTTCTCCACAGTTTGTCTCATAAGATATATTGCCTCCATAGTCGATCTTCCCGACATAAACCCAAATTGGTTATCCGAAATATCCACAATTTTTCTCAGTCTTTGTGCAATCACTCTTTCCCAAAGTTTCATAGTATGGCTCATTAGTTTGATCCCCTGATAGTTGGCACAATCTTGGACGTCACCTTTGTTCTTATACAAAGGGATCAGAGTACTCTTCCGCCACTCCAATGGCATTGTGTTAATTCTCCATATCTTGTTAAATAGCTTTGTTAACCAATCTATTCCCCTCTCCCCGAAACATCTCCAAACCTCAATTGGTATACCATCCGGTCCTACAGCTTTCTTCAATCTCATCTTTTTCATTGCCATTTTCACTTCACTCTTTTGAATTCTCCGCATAAAATCTCGATTAACCATACTCGAAGAGATATTTAAATCTCCAATATCCTGCTCTTGACCGCCATTGAACAGGGTATCAAAGTACGAACTCCATCTATCTTTTATCTCTTTATCCCCGACTAGAACTCTTTGATCTACATCTTTCACATATTTAACCGTCCCAATATCTCGTGTCCTCTTATCCCTCATACGAGCGATTCTGTAGATGTCCTTTTACCCTTCTTTTGTATCCAACTTATCATAAAGTTTTTGATTCACCTTTGCTCTTGCGTCTCTTACTGCTTTCTTAGCATCTCTTCTAGCTTCTTTATACTTCTCATAGTTCTCGTCGCTCCTACATTTCCCCAATAATTTGTAGCATTCTCGCTTGCCCTTTATTGCTTGTTTTACTTCCTCGTTCCACCATGATGTGTCCTTACTTGGTGGCCCGTTTCCTCTAGATTCTCCAAGTACTTCTTTCGCCACCTCCTTTATGGTATGTTCCATCTTAGTCCAAGTCGAATCTATATCCATATCCTCCATATTATCCGACCAAATACCGGTATCGACCATCTTAGCTACAAATTTATGTTGATTCTCCCCTTGAAATCTCCACCACTTGATTCTAGGGTCTACCTGTGGTTTTCTCTTTCTCGAAATTCTCTTACTTCGAAAATCAAGTACCACCAGTCTATGTTGAGTTGCTGTGCTCTCACCCGGAATAACCTTGCAATCTGTATAACTCTTTCTACAAGCATTACTTACTAAGAAGATGTCAATCTGACTCGCATTACCTCCACTCATATAGGACACCAAGTGAGATTCTCTCTTCTTGAACCAAGTGTTCATTATACTCAAGTCATATGCCAACGCAAAGTCCAGGATACTATTTCCTGCTTCATTCCTCTCCCCAAAACCAAAACCTCCATGTATGCTCTCAAAGCCATGTCGACTAGACCCCACATGCCCGTTCAGATCACCACCAATCACTAATTTCTCACCACTAGGTACTCGTTGCACCACCTCCTCCAAATCTTCCTAGAACACTTGTTTAATAGATGCATCCAACCCTACTTGTGGTGCATAGGCGGAAATAATAGTTATAATCTCATCACGTATCACCAGTTTAATGCCCATAATTCGATCACTCTTCCTGTACACTTCCACCACATCATTAATATACTCCTTATCAATAATGATACCCACTCCATTTCTACCTTTATCCTTTCCTGAGTACCAAAGCTTAAAATCCCAAGGCGATATTTCTTTTGCTTTCTCTCCAACCCACTTAGTTTCCTGTAAACACATTATGTGAATCTTCCTCCTCCTCATAACTTCCACCACCTCTGCTGATTTCCATGTCGACTAGACCCCACGGAGGGTTTTTTTTTTTTTTTTTTTTGGCAGAGGGACTATAACTTTCCTTTTAGATTATTTTGCATAAAGGATATCAAAATCTAGAACACGTGGCTCACTGTTTCTTGTCTTGTCATATAAACTACATCTTGCATTGGTGCAATTTAAGGTACATTGCTAAAAGTTTCAAAGTAGGTCTCTTTATTCTGCATTATTTATATGTTGATTTCTAACAGTTGCTTGTGTTATACATGCACTGATTATCTGCATTATTTACCGTTTGGGGTTTCATCCTTGTGATACAATTACAAGGACTAACAAGGATTTAATATGCAGATGAGAAAGAAGGGACAGCCGTAAAAAGACGTGGCCGTCCTCGTAAAACTCCTAAAATTGAAGGAAAGAAGTTATTCGAGGAGCACAACTCAAGTGAGGACGAAGACGTAATTCGCGGGTCTTACCAGGAAGCTCCAGAGGATGATGACGATGAGGCTCCTTTGATACATTCACTTAAGACATCATCCAAACTCAGGTCATTGCAAGCTTCACGAGAGAACAAAGGTCAAGCTGCTTCTCAAACATCAGGTATGAATTTAATTCTTGTATACCCCATTTTAACCTTTTCTTGCTCAATTCCTGCTTTTATTATTTCTGATTTTTAACTAACAGACTAGTTACCAACAGATTCATTGATACATTCTCTTAAATTTGGCTGCGTTTTTTTTCTTATTCATGTTTGTACATTTTGATTAGTTGTTTACTAACAAATTCATTTGTCAAGATAAGTTGTGAGACTTTTAGTAACCTAAACTAGACTTATCAGAATAAATGGTTAAGCCAATCATGAAAAAGACATTTGCCCTTGAAATGAGTGCATATAGACCCCTGTGTCCTTGTGTACACATACATATGTATAATCATGTTTGTACATTTTTGGTTAGTTTTTGACTAGCAGATTCATTTGTTAAGAACATTTGTGAGACTTTTAGTATCTTCAACCACAGATTTGTTTTGTCAGAATAAATGGTTTGGCAATTATGAAAAAGATGGTTGCCCTTGAAATAAGTACAAATAGACCCTTACATTTAGGGAAAGTTAACACTCCTGGTGGTAGGCACTCCTCACTTGAGACCAAAGGTCCCGAGTTCGAGTCACCAATGGGGGGAATATGGGAACATATGTTGATCCTCTTTAGAAAAAAAAAATCAAAAAAAAATCTGATGTCTTGGGAGTATTTCAACTTGATCAAGCTGTTATTTAATTTCACTTGTTTTTGCAATATGCAGGGGCTTCCATACAGTGGTTGTGAAGAAGTAATCTTCGCTTTTGGGTAGTGCCCTGGGATCTTAAGGCCGAGAGCTGATGACCGTTGAGAATCTAAATTGCGAGTGATATATTAAGCCACATTGACCTGTGCATGCCTGACAAGCTAGACGATTTCAGGGTCAAGATGTGCCATGTAACATTGTATTTAGTATTCTCTGTACTCTTATGCTAGTGATTTTGTAACGACGTGTTTTTGTTTTTTAGGTTTCGGATACTTATGAACATCCTATGTTAATTCATTGGCGTATTTAGTAATGTATAAAGTCCAGTGTTTTCATTTTCTTGCTGATCATTTGAAACAAGTCCACATTTCCCTTGCAAATACTTTCTCATATGTTCTCCCTTGGTAGGAGTTTGATTTATATGTTGGGCAGTGGTTGTGGAGGCTTACTACTACCTCCGTCCCAAGATGGACATTCATTTTGGGACGAAGGGAGTGATAATTTTAGCAAGGCCCTCATTGTTTCCATACAAAATTGTGCAAAAAGTTGCATTCTTTAACTAGATAGCTTTTGTTCCGGCGACATTCATTTTGGGACGGAGGAAGTGCTAATTTTAGTTGCGCTCTCTTTGTTGCCATAAGAGATTGTGCAAAAAGAAAAGGTTGCATTCTTAAACTAGATAGCTTTTGTTCCAGCAAAATAGTTGTCTTCATATGGTCCTGCCCAGAACTGACCATAATATGTGCTCCCTTCTGTCTCAAAATATGAATATCCATTTTTGTTTGTAAAAACAAAAAGTAGAACAAAAATGAACATTGCCGATGAGTCTTTGTGTCAGAGATATTATCCCACATTGAGAATTGACAAACCTTGCCTATAATATATAAAGATCATGGGTCACTCGCCTTAGTACCAATTGGTTTTAAGGTAGAACCTCGAACTTTAAGATAATATCAGAGCAGGTTCTTTATACGTGCAGGCCCAACACGTGAGGGGACGTATAAAAGATATTATCCCACATTGAGAATTGACATGGGCCACCTGCATATGGAAATGTCATTCATTCGCAAAACAGCAAAAAATCAAACTCATCAACTCAAATTGACCTTCTAATAAGCTAATAATGAATTCAAACTTTGACATTATGTAAAGTAACCCATAATCAAGCAAGGTGTGAATCTTCCAAACTTCAACATAACATTAAACAAAACTACAAATCATTTCCCAGCAACAAAACTGCAGAAACTTCTCTCAGCTCGAAAGAAAATTCCGATAAAAAACATACAATGAATTAAGCAACTGACAAACTACCTTCTTCCAGCAATCCTCAACAATGGAGAAACAATACCTTGTATTTCCTGCAATGCAAGTTGTACTCTTATCTCCTCCTCAATAGACCTCTTAAGATCCCTAACATGCCCTCTAAGTTCTTCACTCCCCATAACTTCTTCACTTCGAGTCTCCAAAACTTTCGTTGCCAATCCCAACAACAACCTTGCATACCTAGGCAAAGTCGAATACTTCTGCAAGAACCCTAATAACAATCCGAGCTCCTCCACCTCCAAGATCGAAACACATTTCAATAACTTGCATCTAGCCACCAATTCCTCCATAACCGCCACCACATTGTCCGGATTCTTCCCTTTCAATGCGGAAACCAATGCTTCTTTGTGATGAAACTTCTTCAACAACTTGTCATGTTCCGCTATCTTCACCTTCTTCGGCCTCATAACCAAGAAATCCCCTTCGGAAGGCTTCGTATTTTGCCCTCGTTGAAAGTACCTAAAATACGAAGGTTTCAATTTCCTCCTACTGTTATTAGTCTCCACTTCTCCACCACCGAAAGTTGACCAATTTTCCAGCTCAGTTCCTACATTTTCCTTCACTTTCCTCTTCCCTGCATACAAAACCCCATTAGAACTACCAATAACCCTAGTTGAACAATCCGGGGAGACGGCTACTGACAAAAGGGAAGATGGGAATCTCATTGAATGAGTGATTTTCAACTTTGCATAATCGAAAACCTTCAAATACCCATCTAAAGCAACGCTTAAAATTCGATATTGATTAGCTTCTTCTCCACTTTCTGAACCAATTTTCCCCATACAAAGAGAGGTTACAGTCTTGTTGTGGCTTTCCATGGAATGGAGCAACTTGCCGCCGCCGATTACATCCCAAATCTTGACTGTGTTTCCTCCGGCCGTTGCAATTAAACCGCCGGACGGCAAGTAAATTACATCTTCAACCGGCTTCCCATGATTAACCTCCATAGAACTTCCATTTGAAACCCTAACATCCCAAACCCTAACTGTGTGATCATACGAGCCAGTGACAAACATATCGTCGCTGGCCGGCGATGCATCTCCGCATCGGACGTAATCCTTGTGACCGAGTAGCTTATGAATCTGACTCTCCAAAGTGACGTCCCAGTACTTCACGACGGCGTCGTCTCCGCCGGAGAAGAGATGAAGCTTATCAACTCTGGGGAACTGGACTAAGTGGACGGGGCGAGAATGGCCACCCAGGCGACGGAGGGGTTTACGGGACTTGACGTCGAAGACCTGAATACGACCGGAGAGGGAACCGGCAGCTAGGAGGCTTCCATCGGAACGGAAACAGGCGGAGGTTGCGGTATCTTTGAAGGAGATGGTGGACTTCTGTTCCAACGTTTTGCCGGAAAATAGGGTGACGGTAGCGGAATGTGTGGCGGCGAAATCATGAGGGGATGTCGGAGAGAAAGAAAGGGAGGTGATTGATGAAACTAGGGTTTGGGTTTGTTTTTGATGTCTGAATGATTTCCAGTATTTGGATTCTGGGGTTGATTTTGACTCGTTTGAGGTGGGTTTTAGCTTAGTTTTGACAGGAAAGCTCTTGGCTATGGCGGCTGATCCGTCTTCCGCCATTGAAGATCAATGTTTTGAGGTTTCTTGAGCGGTCCTTCTTTTGAGGTTAGGGTTTAAATAGAGTTTTGGATCATCTGGCCTCTTTATTTTATGAAATAGTACCAACAAAATAAGTTTGGACTAATCAGCCCCTCTACTTTAGCTAAAGTCTTGAAACATCTTATTATGCTAAATAGTTACTCCATCCATCCCACAATAAATATCAAACTTTTCTTTTTGATGGATTCCAAAAAAAAAATGATAAATATCGTGTTTCTAAATAAATAAGAACATAATATTAGTGTAAATTTACCATGATTGAAGTAATGTACGAATAAGTAAATCAAATTTCTTAAATACGTTGACAAGTTAAATGAAAGAAGCATTAACTTTATTACAATATCATCTTAGATTATAAGGATTTTAAGGTTATGTGAATTCATTTTATCGGGTAAACCCCGCTATGGTTAAAATCTACTATATATTTGCTCACATAGGGTTAGCCTCTCAAACATAAGCTTGAGTAGCCGTCAATAAACAATCAAGGCGGAGTTTGCGAGAACCAGACTAAAAAAAAACTGCTAGGTTGCTTGCTTGTTCATACTTTTGATCGTGGTGGGTGATATCTCTGCTTAAGGTATAACTTGCATTTTTGTATCTAGTGTTAAATCGCTAAGATTCTGCATCGATTGCTTTAAATATGTTTTTATATCTACATTGTTCAATTCATATCGTTTTTATCTTGATGATCCATGATGTTTGTTATACAGATCTCTTAAAATTGTGCTTAATCTGGATGCCCTCGACATTTTTGATCTCAAACGATAAAGTTGTTCTGTCATTTCGAAGTGTTTCTCTTGTATCGTGATTCTAAAAGTGCCCTAGGGCACAATTAAAGTATCCATGAATCATCTTGATCTAGACCTGGCACATGTTGAATTTTAACATGAATCAAAGACAAGATTTTGGATTTCGATTAGTGTAACTAATTAATTGTAACTTATGATTTGAATCTGATAATCTATATACTTTGTAGACTCAATACATTTTTACACATTCGATCTCTATCAAATAATCTTTTTATTTGTGGATCGAATATGAATTAACAGATTTGACCCGATCGATTTGATCTGAAAAAGTAACAACCATTTTTTTTTTAGAACTTTATTTTGGTGATTGTTCAATTGTTATCTTAGTTTTTATAATGGAAATGCTTAAAAGGATTGGGTGAAAATTTGATGTTCATAATTGATTGTTGATTGATTTCAAGTTTTTTATTACCATATCATAGTGTCCATGTTATTTAAAACTTTTGGTTACAATGCCATTAAAAATAATCCAAATTAACATTAATAAACTACAAAAAAATACAACTATTTTGTTTAAAATTTTTAACATTTTTTTTTTTGTGATAATAAAATTTAATAATTTGTTTTGTTTTACCAGAAAATAATGAGGAACAAGGGAATTCCATCAAAGATTGTTGGAGAAGAAAGGCAACGGTATCAACCACATGGAATGCAAAGGTAAAATAATTATAATTATAATTATGATGTGTGACTATGTGCTAAATGATCTCTAAATTGTGCTATAGTTTATATATGGATATTGAGAGATATTTTTATTTTTTTTATTAATTATCTGAGTTGTTATTGAGCAAAATTAGGAGAGTTGTCTGAGTTAGAAGTATTTCTAATTAAAATTAGATTCATGTTAGAATAAGGAGTTTTGTTAGTCTGCTATTAAAATTATGACTCATATGTTTTAAATATAAATATGAGTCTTGTACCTTATGTAAATTTTGAGACATGAATAATTGAAATCACGTCTCTATACCTTGAATAATCATTTTCACATTTTCTCTTCGAGGAAGGGAATTGTGACATTGTGATATGACCTTTGATGTCTCATCCACGTGACATCGTCGTTAAACAAAGAGGTGAATCATTTTCCCAACGACAAAGATCATGATATGTTTTCATATCTCTCTGCAACCCACCAAGGTACTAAACTTTTATAAAAAAAAAAAAACTTTTGGCCCCTTTCTCTTTAGCAAGACCTGTCTATCCCTCACATGTTTCGACCACCACCATATGTGGTGGTACGACGACTACACAACCATATTAAAATCACTCTCATCTTTTAAATAATTAAGTGTCGCTCACTTTAAAAACGTTGATTGAGTGTTTTTACAATTAAAACGACGATTGAGTGTCGTTTACTCTAAAACGATAATTATGTGTCGTTCACTCTAAAAACGATAATTGATGTCATTCACTTAAACACAATGATCGAGTGTACTTCACTATAAAGACGATGATTAAGTGTCACCCACTCTAAAAACGATGATTAAGTGTCGTTCACTCTAAAAACAATGATTAACCAAATTAACATCACTTCTATCACTTGATAATTAAATGTCATTCACTCTAAAAACGGTGATTGAGTGTCGTTCATTCTAAAAATGTAATTAAATGTCGTTCACTCAAAAGCGGAAATTGAATAAAAAGAAGACATGTGCGAATACAAGTTGTGCACGAGATTGAAGAAAAAGAAGACTTGATGCGAATGTCTCTTCAAATATTACAACATCTAGCACAACATCAAATTTTTGCTACAATTTTTTTTTTTTTTTTTTTTATTATTATTATTATTATTATTATTATTATTATTATTATTATTATTATTATTATTATTATTATTATTATTATTATTATTATTATTATTATTATGTAGCCTTTCCAATATTTTTTTTTTCTTTTTGACAAGTTGAAAATCTACGTTGTAGATGTACCAACTTAAGGGAGTGTATTAGGATATTGAGAGATATTCACAAGAAAAGTATTTAGTTATCGAAATTGGTATTGAGCCAACTTAGGAGAGTTCTCTAAGTTAGGAGTTTCTCTAATTAGAATTAGATTCATATTAGAATAAGGAGATTTGTTAGATTTCTATTAAAATTATGACTCGTATGTTTTGAGTATAAATATAAGTTTTCTACCCAGGGCCGGTTCAGACATGAAAAATTAGGTTCTTTTGCACAAGACCCCAAATCTGAGAGGGCCCCCATTTTAGATTGGCCCATTAGGTATATATCTTCCATAAAAAAAAAAATAATAATAGGGTCCAATTTTATAAAACTTTTATCTTTATATGAAAGTACTTATATATATTTTATAGTTATTGTGTTTTTTTTTTAATATTATGACCCAATTTTCACATTTCACACATGACCCTATAATTTTCGGGACGGACCTGTCTCTACCTTAAGTGAAGATAATGCACCTCTTTGTTTATCAATGACACGTGGAGGATACATTACGGGTCATATCACTATGTAACAATTTCCACTCTCAAAAATAGAGTGTGACAATTTAATCTATTGACTCAAATCTCCTTCAATCACTTTCTAATTATTTATGATATTTTCCTTTTTTTTATGATAAGGTTACTCTTTTTATTTTTCATATAATTCTTTTCAATCATGCCAAGAAAAATAAATACATAGTCATTTTTTTATGAAATAAATTATAAAATTAATAAAAAATTATGTGATGAAAATTATTTATTTAAATTTCACCAAGTTATTTTACAAATAATTTGCATAAAATTGTTACTTCAATTATAAAATAATTGATGTAACTAAAAATAATATGGAGAATTAGATAAATATAAAATAATTATTTTTAATATTGTGTAAATATTTTCAAGACTTTTTTTTTTTGAATAAAAATTGTGGATCAAATAGAATTAAATTTTTATTATGAAAAAATAAAGATAAGATTATAATAAACTAAAAATTAAGTTGAAAAGAAAAATTAAAAGACAATTATTTTTTTGTACTAGATATGTATTTCAATGACAAGAATAATTACTTAATATTTCTATTAGTAAATATAGTGGCTATTTATAAAAAAATTAGTAAAAGCCCGTGTTCGAGGACACGTGATATTTTTTTAATTAAAAGTGAGGGCAAAATGAGAAATGGACAACTTAGTGAGGGTAAAATGGGAAAAAAACTTTTGGCACTATTCATACAGCTATTCATCCCACTTCCCTCATTTATACTATAGATGTACTGGAGATTTTTATCGACACTTTTTTTAACACTACACTAACGCACTTTTTAACACTACCATTACTTACACTTTTTAGCATTAGCATTACTATTTTGTTTTAACACAATCAGTGACACTCTTTAATACTATCACGAACACTCTTTAATGAGTAAGTTTTGGGAGAAATCGGTAGAATCGGTTTAATATGGGACTCTTTAATACTATCACGAACACTCTTTAATACTATCTCTTGCAATTTTTAACACTATTACTGATACTCTTTAAGATTTTTAATTGCTTTATTTTTTAAATGGACAATGAGACCCACTTGCTACACTCATAATAATAATTCATTTACTATTACCTACCAACTTTCTCTCTTCTATTTTACTTTTTACACTCATTACATACTCCCTCCGTCTCACAATAATATGCAAAAAGACACTTTTTGGACGTCTCACAACAATCTGCAAAATCCCAAAATGAAAATGAGATCCACTTGTCTCTACTCACAACAATTACCCATTTACTCCACTTTCTCTCTCCTACCCAATCATTAACACTCACAACACATCACCTTTTTCACCTTTTACCTTAATTCTTGTGCCATTCCATTTTATGTGTATTTCTCCAAAACGGAGGAAGTACTCCTTCCGTCCCACCGGTATAGATACCAAATTTTTCGGCACGTGGATTAAGGAAAAGTAAGAGAGAGAAAAAGTGGAGAGAGAATGTTGTGAGTGTAAAAGTAAAATAAGAGAGAGAATGAGTGGGAGGAATAGTTAGGAGAGAGAATGTTGTGAGTGTAAAAGTAAAATAGGAGAGAGAATGAGTGGGGTAAATAGTGAAGATTCCCTTCCATTTTGGACAGTATCAATTGGGCTGAGACGGACGAAAAAAAAAAAAGTATCAATTAAACTGGGACGGAGGAAGTATATTTTTTCTTAATTTTTTTCGTGAAAATCAAACTAAAATATTAAACTGAGGGAGTACTAACATTTGCTATCAATAATATAAATGAAATTATTAAAGAAAAATTGAAAAAAAGAAAGAGAAAGAGAAAGAGAAAGAGAGAGAGAGAGAGGAGAGAGAGAGAGAGAGAGAGAGAGAGAGAGGAGAGAGAGAACATAAAAACGCACAACACCCACAGCCAAAATCACAATCATGAATACACACAGTCACACAGTAGTCATAGCTTCTTCATAACCAACGCAATGAAATTATTATGAGATACAATTAACGTAGTCCTCAATCACGCACACACACACACACACTTCAATTTGTTCATACTCGAATTCTTCCAAATCATTATCTCGTTACAGTTTGCGAGGTCAGTTCTCACATGTGCAATTTTTTTCCCACTGTTTCTCGCTCGTTAAACCCTTATAATTTCCCACCATACATGACTTCTCTGTAATTGCTTGGCATTTTTAATGATTTTGTTATATTTTGATTGTTTTAATTGCCAAATCTAGGGTTTTTTGTTTTTTGTTTTGTGGTTATTGCATTATAAGTTTATATGTACTCCCCCAATTTCATGCAAAAGACTTGCTGTATTTTTTTTGGTCAATTGATTAAAATCTGACCCAGAAGAGTTCTATATGTATTCTGGTCATTACTAAACTACAAGAGTTTCAAGTTGCAGTTTTTTTTAATGATTGAAGATTTTATTATTTAAAGCATTGTTCATTATTGATTTGCTACATATACATGCTGAATTATAGATATACAAAGTGGATTTTGAGCGGAAATGCGAGAGTTTGAATCAATTGATGTCTGGCAGCATTTGTATCTTTATTCTGATCTTTTCTTTTTGGCCTCGGACTTTTGTCTCCAGCAACGTACAAATGAGGACTGCGAAGGAGGAGGTGCTAAGCAGGAATACGAAAGTGAGTAATTTTACATTTATCTTCCTATTCCAACCGAAAGTCTTTCTATATTTGTATGTCAAAACATTTAGAGGGTCAAATAATCTTAGAATATTTTAACTTTTAACTTGATAATGGTAGTTCGAAAAATCTTTGTACTCGAACATAATACTTTGCGTAAAACATTCAAAATACGAAGTTGGGTCTTTGATGGGAATAAGGGAATACTGAGTAGCAATCTGCCGTTTCTAAGTAAAGTTGGTTGATCATAGTTCAAGTCGTTTGACATCATATTATTGGCTTGGTTGGTCAGAACTTTTAATTGTTGTTTATTAGTCTCCTATCGCTAAAAGAATGGAAGTGCAAGGGGCTTTATGTGATAAGCGTGTATGTATTAAGTCAAAAAGCAAGTCTATTAGTACAACTATTAGACCTCATCGACTTATGGAAATGTTAGGCAACTAAGAAAGAGCATGTTTTCAAAATGATTGTAGCCAAAATAAAAATTAAAGATGTATATTTGGTAAACTACGAAAGATAATAAGGGCAATCAGTAAAAGTTGAACATTAAGTGATATATTGGTTGAAGATTGCTCAAGAAGGTTTGGATACATACTGTTGAGTGCACAACTTAGGAAGTTTTATATCAGCAATAGGCTTAGGGAACGACCAAAACTAACACGGGACCCATATGATACATGTGTGTGTGTGTGATGACCTTGCATTGAATCAACCATAATAACGGAAGTAACTGAGACAAAAGCTTGAAGTTTAACTATAAAAGGGAATGGTGTTCAGCAATTGTACAATGCTGCGAGACATCACAATGGCTCAGATTGGAAAAGCTAATGATTAAGTGAGAACAACATGAAAAACAGTATTTTTCTTTGCTTTTTTTCTTCAGATTATATCAGAGCTTCTTGAATCTTCCTTTCTTTGTACATAAGGAATAAGCCAAGATTATTTCTTTGATCCCATGAGGTCTGATTTGGTCGACCATAATAACGGAAGTAACTGAGACAAAAGCTTGAAGTTTAACTATAAAAGGGAATGGTGTTCAGCAATTGTACAATGCTGCGAGACATCACAATGGCTCAGATTGGAAAAGCTAATGATTAAGCGAGAACAACATGAAAAACAGTATTTTTCTTTGCTTTTTTTCTTCAGATTATATCAGAGCTTCTTGAATCTTCCTTTCTTTGTACCTAGACATAAGGAATAAGCCAAGATTATTTCTTTGATCCCATGAGGTCTGATTTGGTCGATCATGGCAGTTACTAATTGATGGTCTGCTGTGAAACACTTCTCCAAAAGTGTAGCCACCACAAATTTCCCCATAGTGCTGTTTATCGTTCTCATACAAGTGGAAATTTTGATTCTAACTGGGCACTTGGTTTACAAATCATTTTCCCCTGGTTGATGCAATTCTCTTTCTCTGTCCTTTTCTCTCACTTTCTTCATCCCAAACAAAATAGTCTTTAAAAAGCCTCCCGTTTTTTTGTGTTCAGGACATCAATTTTTTACATTTTTTTGTGTACAGGTCATTAATTTAATTTTGGCTGTGAAAGAATTGCATGGGCTTAGTTCTGAGCAGCTCAATAAGCTTATCAAGGAGTCCAAAAATAATACCATTCAATGGACTAGTGACAATGGATCATCCATACAAGTTTGTACTTCTTTACCCTGAGACTCTTTGCTTTTGTAAGAATTTACTTATCCATTTTTTTTTGAATTACAAAAGTGAAAATTTTCTTTACGACAATTATAAGCTACTTTCTTTGTTATCCTACTAATGTGATCTTTATATTCCAGATGGATGTTGAAAAACTTGCTAGGTATCTTCCTTTGCACCTAATTGCAAGGCTAATCTCGGTTGAAAGAGATGAAGCATCCTTTAGATACTTGTTATGTGGATTTAAGCTATTATATTCCTTATGTGATCAAGCATCTCAACATCCTAAGCTTGAGAAGGTTAGTCAATTGTGCATAACTTTCAGGCAAGCTGATATGGTTTAAGTGCATTTATTTTAGGTCCATTGGGGAGTTTCTAGATTAATCATATTATTTTGAATGCATTAACTAGGCTGGCAGGGCCAAATCTGTTTTAGTCCAAGTTAGTCAGATGTGCATAACTTTTAGGCAAGCTGATATGGTTTAACAGGGAATGCTTCCCCAGTCATAAGTAAGATGTCATCAGCTTAACCTGGATGTGATTACTTTTTGATCTTACCTCGGCCACCTATAGAATGCTTCTGGGATTATCCCCTTCTATCTTAAGCATTTGGTTTGATTTATATTCAATGTTTAAATAGATGAGTGTTGCTATTCGCACGTAAAATTTCTAAATAAACTCGTATTCATGCTTTAAGTGTTGTACAATACAACATTTTAAAGCATGGTTATGGGTGTACTTAATTTTTTTAAATGTGTGAAGACTGATTGACGAGGTTCCGCACTTAGCCCCTTTCTTTTGAAGAGTTCCCTACAAAGATTGGAGTGCATCAAGGTTCCGCACTTAGCCCCTTTCTTTTTGCTTTGATAATGGACGAATTGACGAGGTCAGTCCAAGATGATATACCAAAGTGTATGCTGTTCGCAAATGATATTGTGCTGATTGATGAAACAAGAGAGGGTGTTGAAAGTAAATTGGAGTTGTGGAGACACACTTTGGAATCTCGAGGTTTTCGATTAAGCAGAAGCAAGACTGAATATTTGGAGTGTAAGTTTAGCAGAGTTGGAAGTAGGGAGGCAGGGGCGGTCACATTTGATGGAAATATTATCCAAGCTTCTGAGTTTTTTCGCTATCTTGGATCCATTATCCAAAAGGATGGAGAATTAGATGGAGATGTGGCTCATAGGATTAAAGCAGGTTGGTTGAAGTGGAAGAGTGCTACAGGATTTCTATGTGATCGCGGCATGCCCAATAGATTAAAGGGAAAATTCTACCGCACGGCAATTAGGCCGGCATTGCTTTACGGCACCGAATGTTGGGCCGTGAAACAGTGTCACGTGCATAAGATGAATGTAGCGGAGATGCGTATGCTTCGATGGATGTGCGGTCATACAAGAAAGGATCGATTGGGGAATGAGGTGATCAGAGGTAAAGTAGGAGTTGCGCCCATTGAGGATAAAATGAGGGAAAATCGTCTACGGTGGTTTGGACATGTGAGAAGGAGACCAAGTGATGCATCGGTTAGGAGGCCGGAACAGTGGAGAAATGATAAAATGGCGAGGGGTAAGGGAAGACCCAAACAAACTTGGATTAGAGTAATTGAAAATGATATGAATTTACTTGGAGTGGATGAAAGTATGGTGTTGAAGAGGCCGGAGTGGAGGGCAAAAATCCATGTGGGGGGTTGATTTTTTATTTTATTTTATTTATTTATTTTTTATTTTATTTTATTTATTTATTTACTTTATTTTCTTTTCTTTTATTTTTTTCACGATGACATATGAGGATTCATGTTAGCCGACCCCAAATTATTTTGGGACTAAGGCTTTGTTGTTGTTGTTGTTGTTGTTGTGTGTGAATAACATCACTTTTCTCTAGTCACATCGTTGTTAATCTTTCTTATTACGAAGTACATTTGATATCAATGAAGCCGCTTTCTTTCTGGGTGTACGTACTGTAGTGATTTATTCACTTAACCTTTCTCCTCACCAAGCAACAACACTGATTGACTTGGGCATTTTCCCTCCCCTTCTACAGTATGTATAATTAGATGTTGAGTAAAAGTTCAGATGGCAGGCACCAAATTTCCCTCAGTTGACGGAGTATGTATTAAGTGAAAGTTTGACCCTTCTTTGATACAGTTTTCTGCAAATCCTGTAGTTGGTCTGACATTTAATTAGCAAGGAACCACTTATTTTTTGTTTTTCGACTTATCTGAGCATCTGGAAGATTTATTGTAATTCTGTAAGCGACACATAACTTGCTGAAATAAATATTGCTAGGAGATTCATACTTCTCTGTTTCTTTTTTACTCGTCACATCTCTCTTTGCTCATAGGTGTCCTATACCTGCAAATTCCTCATATCTCTAGTTTTTGTACAACAACTGGCAGTATAGTTCTGACATGTGAGTAGAAGCACTTGTTTTCTTTCTTCTTCTCAACAGATTTGTCACAGGTTTTGCTCGATGATGAAGAAGTGTCGGAACAGTTGATTGATTTGGTATTCTAAATGTTTATCGTTCTTGGTGGTTATAAGCAGGTAACCTTCTGATTTCTCCTTTACTTTTACTTTTACACACACACACACACACACAAACACACACATATATATATATATATATATATATATATATATATATATATATATATATATATATATATATATATATATATATATATTAGTTTTTCCTCTTATTCTGGGCTGAGTCATGGCTTCTGCAATATAGGAGCATTTGGCTTCAGGTCATACAGCTCTATTACATTCAGCTCTGGTGACCTGCAGTCTCTATCTGCTACGAGTATGTATTTCTTCGCAATGGCAGGAGCTTGTTCAAGTTCTACTTGCACACCCTAAGGTAAAACTTTCTTTTTATGTTCTCTAAGCGTTTACCTATGTGCTGGGTGAAAAAAATGCTCTGGTTCTTTCTCCGCTCTGCACAACATGTCTCGGAATTTCAGTTTGAGGGAAGTGGCTGACGATGAACCTATGTGGCAGGTTGATATATTTTTGACTGTAGCTTTTGCTGCAGTTCGCATGAATATCCAGTCTCTTCAGATTAGGCTCTCTGATCAATGTACTACTTATTCCTGCACGAGTTCAAGTCCTTCTGCCGAAGAGTCAGTGAACCATCTTTCTCAGCATTGCGAGGCTTCTCTACAGTTCCTTCATTCTCTGTGCCAGCAAAAGCTGTTCCGTGAATGCGTAGTCAGAAATGAGGTTTTTCATCAATATCCGTCTTTTCTCTTAGCACTCAATACCAAGGCATCAAAAACTGTATGTTTTCCTTATAGAAGCATGGTTATAGGACAAATGAATTTTGTAAAAGATAAATGGAAAATAGAAAATGGTCTGAAAATTCTCCAGTATCATTAAAGAGGAGCTAGTTGTTTAGACTGGTATTTTTGCGATTCTCGTTTTCTTATGTGCGAAACAAATTAAAGATAAGCTGTGTTACAGATGCCTCTGTGAGACATAAAAAACAGTAGATACCCTCCATGATGCAAGAAAAGGTTATCATTTTCAAAGATTTGACCATTTTCTTATTGTCAATTGGCATATCTTTTTTTTTTCTTTTAGAGAATACACTTTATGAAGTGCATAGGAAAAATAAATTGAAACAAAGTTCTGTACTTTTGAAAAAGCAAGTAAAAGTAATATTAAATCTTTATCTGTAAATGGTGAAAAAGTGGACTTAAAAAATATGACTCTTATTTTGAGAAGGTGGTAATAAGTATTTACTTCTCCCTCCTTACCAATGGTAGGTTCCCGATGGTCTTTAGAAATTAACCTGTTTCTTCTATAATCTTCATTTTAATTCTTATTAATTTTTTTTTCCTAAATAGGTGAGGTGCAATAAGACCAAATGACTTAACCGAACCTTATTAGTCTTCAGTCATGTTCTATGGATGATGCCATTAAACAACCGGTTTATTTTTCATGTCAGGAACTATGTAAAAAAGGAGGTGTTCTTTTACTGGCTCAAGACATCATGAAGTTGCATATTTTACCATCATTTAAGGAGCTCTCTCTCATGGCTTCCATATCCAGGCTGAAGGCCAAAGTTCTATCTATTGTAAGTCATAGTTATGATATGGTCTTTCATAAAATAATTAAGGTTTAACTGCTTGATTATCACTACCTTTCAGTATTTGCTGGTTTGACTTACCATGAATGGAACCCTGTACACTGATAGTCTCTTTCCTCCTCCTTGCAGTTATTGTATCTCTGTGAAGTTGAAAGCATTTCATACTTGGATGAGATTGCCGCCACCCATGAAAGCTTGGGTCTAGCTCAGTCTGTTGCATTGGAGGTTTGTTTCCCATAGCTTAAATTCTAACGTAGATTTGCTTTTTCATGGCCTTTGTGGAAGTTTCCATGAGTTTAACAACAATTAATTTAAAAGATTAGATGTGTTAGAGAGGGCCCCACCAATGTATATCAGACGAACTCTCCGCCTTGCATGTGATCTGTTCACACATGGACAGATAAACAAATATGCTCGCAGGGGGACATCATAAATTAAAAGCATTACGATATAAACTTAATGTGTTAGAAAGACCCCCACTATGTATATATCAAGCTGCCAACTTGGGATATTATAATGCCAAAGTTCTGAAGATATCTCTTTCTAGAACTGAATTTTATGGCCAATTAGGGAGAGGGTACCTTACCTCGTCTACTTCCCTTTTGCCTCTTCTAGATAAGTGCATCTTTTATTGACTTTGATCATTTTAGAAAAATCTGGTTAGCCACCTGGTTCTAAGTTATGTGCCTATCTACACATCAAAAGCCAGACAGCGAATGCTATTCTTCCCTCTGAAGGATCCAAGACTAATAATCCCGTAAACCAAAAAACAGCCACTATTACTCAGAGCACTTGTTACATCCTCATAGTTCTCTTTTACTTGTTCACAAACACAAACTGACAGTCCCTTGTTAAATGTATTACAATCCATAAAACCTCAGTGTCTGCTCTATTGAAGGATCATAACTTCAAGATAGTTACTTGATAATTCTTCTGCTATAATTGAAATGTGTTGTAAAACACATATAATGTCCCCCCGCCCAACTCACTCACAATGGATTATTCATTTCAATTTAATGCGTGTTGCATCTCCTACTTATGGTTATGGGTAAGTCAAGCAGTTTAGTGTTGTGATAAATTTACTGCCAAGGTTTTCTATTTTATCAACAATATATCTTCCAGAACGAGTGATGTTCATAAGTAGCATGTTATAGGTTGTTGCATTATTGAAGGCAATGTTTTGTGGAGATCTTCAAGAGCTTAGTTCCCGCTCCAACAAATCTTATCCTAGGGGGATTTTGCAACTCAATGCAATGCGTATGATCGAGATTCTGTCGGATGATTCCAATTTTCGCTCTCACGTCGCCATATACTTCGTAAGCTTTTTGCTACTGTTTGTATTATGCCATAATTATGAATAACTCAATGTGCTTGCTTATGTATAAATGGATGTAAACTGCATTAATTGAGGATTTTTATTAATGAATTTGTTAATATCATGATGCAGACTGAAGTCTTGAGCAGCCTTTTTTCTCTATCCCATGGAGATTTCTTGTCTGGCTGGTGCTCTTCAGAACTTCCAGTTTGGGAGGAAGATGCTACGCTGGAGTGTAATCCTTTGGCAGTAGCGGGATGGGTTTTGGATCTTTTCTCATCAGCAGATGTTCTAATTTTAAGGAATTCAGAGCCCACTTTCAATTCCATCCATGTTCCCCGGGCTTCTTATGCTCATCAAAGAACATCCTTGATGGTCAAAGTGATTGCAAATCTCCATTGTCATGTTCCAGAACTCTGTAATAAAGGTAAATGCCTGTAAGCGGTGGTTTGTTCGAGTGCAACATTTTTTTTTTATTTTTTAAATTCCGTTGTCCTATATGTCCATGCTGCTGTGTCTTCATGATCATATTCTTATATCGTTTCTGTTTCGGGGGATTATTTTCTTAACTAGTGTCTTGGTTCCATTCACAGAGGAGAAAGATCTTTTCCTTAACCGGTTCCTTAACATCGTGAAAACCAAGTTCAGCGGTGCTGAAAAATCCGCTATTATTTGCCGGAACTTACGTAAGTAATCATCGGTCTCACTAATTACTTCAGTTAACCAAGAACTCAAGAATTACGGGACTTGATTTATAACCAATGTCTTCTATGTTCAGGTTCCTTGTTGAGTCATGCCGAATCTCTGATTCCTGAATATCTAAATGAGGATGATGCACAACTTCTCAGGTGATCAAAACGTTCTTACTGTTACATCATTATATGCATTACCTGCCCATTTATCTGACCAAGCGAGTTATAACATAACTACGTGTTGGAAGGTGTTGGGCTCATGTATCCTCTTTTATGGTTGATCCCTCATTTGTTGTCATGTTGGAAGTCTTTCTATTTGCTTGTGCACTTGGTGCACCTTGGCTTGGTTGTTTATCTTTGCACAGGGGGGGGGGGGTGCAATGTTTTGTGTGTGTATGTGGTATGAGCGAAAGGGGGAGGGGGTAGAGGAATTGACAGTGATATATTCCATTTGTTCTTACTCCGTCCGTACCAATGGAAAAGTAACACTTGACTAAACATACAAATTACGTAAGTCAATTTGTTATAAAAAAGGTTGCCTATAAGGGAAATGATACTCTTCAGTCTTCAATGGGACAACTTAAAAAAAGAATACACCGCCCCTCTAAATGGGACGGAAGTAGTATTAATTAGTCCGAGTATATATCATTCTTGTATTAGCCGACTCATTAGCAACATGTAATGCTTGTTGCTAAGCATCATGAGTCTTTTTGAGGCATTTAAGGCCTCTAACCAACAGAATCCACTTCTTCAGATGTTTGACTTTGAAATATAAAGGCTCCCGTTGCTTTCTTGAGCTTGCTCTTGATTAATTGGATGATATGATTTATTATGTTTACTCCCTCCATCCCACAATTCTACGCACTTTTTGTGCCGGCGCGGGAATTAGGGTAAAAGGTGATAAAGGTAATGTGTTGTGAGTGTAAAAGTAAAATAGGAGAGAGAATGAGTGGAGAATAGTAAATTTGAAAAGTGTTGTGAGTAGAGAGAAGTGGGTCCCATTTCCATTTTGGGAAAGTGCAGATTATCGTGGGACGCCCAAAAGGGGTCTTTTTACGGATTATTGTGGGACGGAGGGAGTATGTCTTTTGTTTTATACTAAGCATTTCATGCAGCCTACTGTCTCATGTGTCATTTACTTTTGCAGAGTGTTCATTACTCAATTGGAACCACTTATTGTTCCCCAAGTCTCCGAATCTGACCGAGTTCAAGTAAATGCTTCGTCCTTTATCACTCTTTCCTAAATAAGCTATTTCATTTGTTCATGTGGAAACATCAAATTTTACTATCCCTTATTAATAGTTATAGTGATTTGTCGATGTTGTGCCTACTCAAATTGACCGAATATATGCTCGTGGAGGAAATTTTAGGACAACAAATTTGAGGATTCTACATCCTGGGCAAGGTTATCAAAGCTTCATATCAGCGACCAACATCAGGTGAATGGGGTGAGTTCTGTTCATATTACTTGCAGTAGACGATTATCTGAATTGCTTTAGGGCTTAATTCCATTGCCCACCCCTGAGGTTTGGACAAGTCTCACTGCCCCCTGAGATTTGGTCTCATCTCACTTAACCCCCTTTTCTCAACTTTATTTAAATGAAATGACAATTTTACCCGTATATCTCATTCAAAATATTGAATTTGCCACTTCAAAAGTTTAGGGTATAATTTTCATATCATTTAAATAATAATATCCTATACTATACGTTTGAAATGTATCCAGTACGCACCCGCGCCTGATATGTATACCATGATGGTTCTGGGTCCATTTTGGATTCTGTGCTTCATAGACTGGCCATTTACATTTCTATTGTGTGCTTATGGTTGGGAGTTGGAAGTCAAAATTTGTAAACATGAAAAATTATTTTATGTAGGGGGCTCAAAATGTAGGACCCATGCCAACAAACTCATCTCCAGATGGCAAAAGTGGTGACCTGGATGAGGGCATGTCTGAGAGTTCTGCTGTCGAGGAAGTGGATCCGTCTGATGCCAAGGGAAACAATGGTGTAGATCGAACGGACAAGGTTGATAGATTACAGAGTGAGGAGAAGCAGCAAAGAAAAAGGAAGCGGACTATAATGAACGACAAACAGGTGTCCGTGATCGAAAAGGCTTTAATTGATGAACCAGAAATGCAGAGATATAAAGCCTTAGTAGATGCATGGGCCCATAAGCTAAGTCGTCATGTATGTATGAATATAATCATTTGGTTTGATGAAACTGATTTATTTGTTTCATTGCATGTATTCTTTACAGAAATTAGTTATATTCACTGATAAATTTCTGAATTTCTTTTCCAGGGTTCCGAGGTTACGCCTTCTCAGCTCAAAAATTGGTAAGGAAGCATAATATGCAGTGGTAAAGCCACATAGAAGGGATTGGAGAGTCACTCGACCCCCTTAAATTTTTGAAAATGCCATTTTAGTACCTCTAAATTTTGGAAAAAGACTAATTTTATTTTTTGTCTAGTTCAACCCCCTTCATTTCTGGTAAAATTTGTACTATGGTATCATTTTGACCCCCTTTTATTCCCAAGCAATCTTGACCCCCTTCTCAAAATTTTCTGGCTTCGCCACTGATAATATGGTGTTAGGTTTTTAATTTACTGTTTTGATTATTCATTTCCCTTTTTCTATGTTGGCAATAACAGGTTGAACAATAGAAAGGCAAGACTAGCCCGCTTAGCTGCTAAAGATGTTCGTGGGCCCACCGGAGCAACCGATGCCATTGACGACTCGCCCGAGAGTCCAGTTGAGGATCTGAGTGGGACCGGGGGAAGCACATTTAGAATGGTTGGAAATGAAAACTTGGAGCCTGGACAGTTTGTTGGGCTTGTAGATGAGCTAGGAGAAGAGATTGGAAAGGCATACGTTTATCAAACAAGGGGAACATGGTCAGGGAAGAAGTTGGAGGAATCTGGGACGTGTGTTGTGGATATAACTAATCTCGTGGTCGATAAATGGACGCGGGTCCCGTATCCAAGTGAAGCTACGGGCACCTCATTTGGCCAGGCTGAAAATCTGCTAGGGAGAAAGAGAGTATTGTGGGATTGTAACAAAGTTTTCTTGATGCAGCAGCAGCAGCAGCCCAGATGAGTTTCGAAATGCTCTCTCTCTCTCTCTCTCTCTCTCTCTCTCTCTCTCTCTCTCCTACTTGGGAATTGCAGTCTCAAACACCATGAATATGAGATTATGAGGCCTCTGGTTCAATGTTGCTGTCTTGGGAGAAGTTGTATACTTGTATTTATCATCTTGACCAACTTGTTGACTGATTTTTGTAGATGAGCCAAGTAAGTTATGCTGATGGGGCCCACCAATGGTTAAAACCATTGCAGGAAAGTGGAAAAAAGATAATTAAATCTGTTGTTGTAAATGCAGTATTGGTTACCAGCTTCAACAAGGCCAAACATTAAAATTGGCTCTTGCTTATCTAACTTCTTGTTACTTTTAAGGGTGCATGACAATATATCCTGTTGTTGTAAAAGCATTATTGTCTTTGAAAAATTTAGATGAAATTTGAAAAAAAAAAAAATTGACCAATCAGCAAATGACAAGTGGTCATATCAGGAAAAAAGAAAAAAAAAAAGTAAAAAGGCAGTGCCAAGACGCGCCTTTGAAGAAGGTGTCTTCCACGCGCCATTTCCGGCCCAATCAGATCGCGGCACGTGGCAAAAACGTGGCCCAAATTTTTTTTGAACACCTATTGAATTTTTTCAACAAAACACAAATTTTCAACTATTAAAAAAATAAATCAACACCCCCAACATTGGTTTCAACTATTGAAAAAATTTATTCAATAACCCATTGTAAGTGGTCTAACATATCATATCCCGGAAATCTCGTGATTGGTGCAAAAATTGCCCCAACTTTAAAATGATGAGACATTTCAAACCCTTTTAATTTGCTCTATCTTCGATTTTAACCCACATTTTTTTAACAGTTTTAACCTCTATACTCCAAATACGTATATATTTTTGCCCGATATACGCTCAATTACACCCACCTCATTCTCAAATCCACCATCATCCATTCAGATAAAAAAATTTAAATGAGATTTTATACTACATTTGATATAAAATCTGAACATTTTGAAGAACATGTCACTCAGTTCAGTATCAACATTTGATCCTCGTAACCGATTATAGGTAACTTGAGCGGCTACTACATTTTCAAAATTTTGAATTTCTTTCCATTGAAAGATTGAAATCAAGTGTCCAACTTTTGTGGAAGGTTTGATCTTTTCTTAACATTTTCTTTCCTCCAAAAAGTCAGGTATACAAATTGAGAATTTGAAGCAGTGGTGAATTTGAGAAAGAGGTGGGTGGAATTTGAAATAGATTTTCGTGGTAAGCGGAAGGAGGCAAATTTGACGATGTATCATTGGGGAGTACAATGAAAATCATTTTTGTTGAAGAAACATGGTTTCGTTAGATTTTCGGGCAAAAATATATTCATATTAGGAGTACAAATGTTAAACTGCTAAAAAACAAGGTAAAATTCCTTTTTAACCACAAATCTCATATCTTATCCCATCAAAACCCATTCCAAATAAAAAAAGACTACCTCCTTTATTATTCCAAATTAAAATTCCTTTAAACCCCATTATGCTAAGACCGGCCAAATTGAGATACAGACGCCGTTAACTTTCCGGTGTTTGGGTCCATGGCTCCATCTCTTTCTTCTAAAAAAGCCTAGGGTTTTCGTCGATTCAACTATCATTCAACCGACCATGTTCCAATTCCAATTTCTGACTGACCATGTTGCAATTCAGCCGGTGGCGGTTTGGGGGAGGGGGAGAAATGACGGGGGATTGTAGCGATGGGTGTGGCCCGCCGGTGAAGAAGGTTGAAGGGGGCTGGTAGGAGGGTTGTATTTGTTAAAGAAAAATTCGGGGATGGTACTTGGATTGTGCTAATGGTGTCAAAATTGTGTTTGTGGATATGCCTCCATTCATGCAGATTCATGCTGTGGATTGTGCTAGAAAAACTCATGATAGCTTGGAAAAGTTCACTGCCAAAACCCTTGCCCTTACCCTGAAAAAGGTTAGTATTATTTTTCTGACAAAAATTGCAATGGTTATTAGTCTAAAAATTGAGTCTTGCTGCATTATGTGTTCATTTGAAGTTTTTAAAACATAAATTGTTGATTAATGTTGACATTCAAATTTACCTTTCAACAAATTGATTGATGGGTTTTGCAGCAAGTTGATTGAATTTGGTTGTGAATATTAATGCAGGAGTTTGATGAGGTTTATGGACCAAAGATGGCACTGCATAGTGGGGACTAGTTTTGGGTCATTTGTGACACATTCAGTGGGAGGATTCTTGTATTTCTCCATGGATCAAAAGCACTACGTTCTCTTGTTCAAAACTACAGTGCAGAAAGCAAGTTAAGAATTAGAAAAATCTCATCTTTTTTAGTACAGAGTTCAAATTATGGAGAGAAAGTTGGCTAAAACCTGGTAACTTGTACATTTGTTTTACTCAGAAAAGCAATGTAGTAAGTGAGTGATATATTTCTTTGTCAGTAGGCTTTTTGAATGGTATTTTGTAGCTTCTTGGGGTTTTGTTGCCATTAGGTAAGTGATTAAGCTCTGTCTCTTTGTGGTACACCACAGCATTCAGTTATTTAAAGGAATTGAATGATTTTTGTTGTATATCATACTCGTTTATAATCTTTAGTTGGAAAGTGAGAAGTTTGGGTGTGTATTTAGTAGTGGTGTTGCCATATAATATGTGGGATTGCAAAAAAGAACAAGGACAAAATGCGCGGTATAAGACCATGTGTTATTATTCTTACAATTTGTGTATGACTAATAATAGGTCTTATACCTGTTACTATAAGACCTCTTATTAGTGTTTTAACATTTTATTGTTGGTCCTATACCAGTTGCTATAGGACCAATTAAAGGGCTTATAGCTTTGTATATGATGTTGTCAGGTCCTATACCAGTTGCTATAGGACCAATTAAAGGGCTTATAGCTTTGTATATGATATTGACAGGTCCTATACCAATTGCTATAGGACCATTCAAAGGTCTTATAGCTTTATATATGATATTGACAGATCCTATAACAATTGCTATAGGACCAATTAAAGGGGTTATAGCTTTGTATATGATGTTGCCAGGTCCTATATCAGTTGCTATAGGACCATTCAAAGTTGTTATTGCTTTTTGTTTGACATTTTACACCATTGATCTGAATATTATACATTGATACTCTTTTTAGAATTTTGGTTACTGGAGTTTTTATATCCTAAAATAGTTGTTGTTAATGTGATTGTGAATGTCGTATAGTCAGTATGTGAGCACCCCAACCCGGGACCTAACACGTGTCCCGAGCTAAGGGAGCTCAAACTAAGAAAATCCATCTTGATTTTTAAAACATTTATTTGCCTTTAAAAGAATACCACTTTTCAAACTTCCAAATAAAAATCAATTGATAATATCCTTACTTAAAGGAAATCCAACTACAACTTTAATGAACCGAAATCTGATTAATTACACAAAACCCTGAATAACATTGTTTAGTAAAAGTGTTGTCCATACAAATTATAAAAGTGGAATACTTAATAAATACTCCTAATAGCCAACTTCTAACTTAACCTGACAAGCCCCAAAAGTACAAGTCCACAATGATATCCCCGGCCTCACTGGTTCGGGTCACCTGTCTCTAATCTAAAACAAGAAAGGGAGGGGTGAGAATAAATCTCAATGAGCTATTATGATATGCATCAAGATGCCAAACAAAGTGCAACACATAGCATGGTAGCACATAACACATTATGAAAGCGGTAAACACCTTACGTTACCTCATTTTACCTTTTCCCGTCTGAACAATAAGTCGTACAACGTGGGAGTAAAACTCCACTCTTTGGTGAATTGCCTCCAAAGACATTCACCTCTTATAGGACTCATACCCCAGACCATCCATATAAGAAAGGATACCTATATTAGAATATCCAAAAATAATATCGTCCCTCCTTACAACGATCGCAACAGGTCTGTAAAGCCTTTTGGGTCAATACATCAGCAGCACGCCCCCACCCCGTGGCCACAGAGTGGGGAAGGGTCACCAGATGATGTACCTTCAATCACTTATAGAACAAATCCATAATTGATTGGCATCCATCATACCCACCCGAACATAAACACGCTCAAGCACATGATAGATACTTGAGATAAATCCACAAACCGGGATAGTAATATAACAACATGGTAATGTATACTCATGCCAATCAATGCCATAATGCAACATTTAAGTAATACACTATGCATAGTATCATCAACAAATATGAATGATAACAAATAAATTCACAAATGGAATAACCATACAACTACATAGTAAACATATCCACACATTGGGATAACATAACAACTTGTCAAATATTCCACACTTGGGGAGCCACATAACACTTGCCAAATAATCCACAAAGGGGATAAACAATATAGTCACATGGTAAAATAGAATATCTGGAAATGATCATTACATATTTAGTTTATAAAACCAATTCCATTTGAGAGATCACCTAAAAATACTCAATTTGGACTCTTGAACCATCCAATTTCGAGTCCGTATGAATTAACTATGATTTATTCAATTTCCACTCAACTTCTAACGTACAATACTACCTGCTGTAACCAAATCAGATTTTTGGGACATAAGGATAATTTCTTTAGCTATGAAACCATCACATTCAGAAAGTACTCAGAAAAACACCCAATTTAGACCCAAGAACCATCCAATTCCGATTTAATATGATTAAGTTATGACCATCACAAGATTGCTAAACGAATTCCCGGTTCGTAATTGAAGTAAGGATTTCTGGGGTCTTGGGCGACCGCCCAAACCTCTTGGGCGACCGCCCAAGAGGGTTTTCAAGGAAATGTGAGTTTCTCGCCAAGACGGGCGGCCGGCCCCCTTGGGCGACCGCCCAAGCCTCCTACCAGCCCAAACTTAGGTTTTTAACCCCTTTAACCCTAGTTCTTCCTTCCCTCTAACATTGATTATTCAAGAACACCCAAGAACACCTTCATTTCACCAAATCCCAAACAAACATGTAAACTCCAAAACCAAATAATCCTAGATTATTTATCACTACTATTTCTACCCATTTCAACCCTTTTAACTCATCTTCATTGAACCCTAACTTCAACAATTTCAAATTCCATCCATTCCTTAAAAATCTAAATCAACTCCCATGAACCACTATCTTTTTAAGTCATTAATCCATTTTCTAACTCCAAGAAGATTTCCAAAGCATATAATAACAATCACAACACCAAAAACAACAATAGATAGATTATGAGCACATAGATGAAAGGAGGTCATAACAACTCACCTTAGGATTTTAGGATGAAAGATGATCTTCAAAGCTTGATTGATTCCTCTAGGTGATCCAACTCCAAAACTACTCTTAGACTTGAATTTGATGAAGAATGGCTTAGCTTCAATAATAGGGTTTGAGAGCTTCCATGGCTTTAGATAGTGAAGAGGGAGTATGAAGAAAATGAAGAAGGAGGAAGAAGAGTGAATGAATGAGGGAGGAAGAAGTTGAGCGAAGAGGATGAAGAAGGGGGCGGATGGAGGGAGGAGGGCGTGGGAGTATGGTGTTGACTTTGTGGGAAGGATGGGGAGTAATTTAGGGAAAAGGCCCCCTTCCCACACCATACTTCCACCACACAATTCTTTCACTTATTTAAAATAATTCCTCCCAATCCAAACATTTTATTTGCTCATTTTATCACCACTCCAATCTATTACTTTATTTATTTTCTATTCTTATTTTTACTTTAGAACATTATTTATTTCCTTATCATTTTATCCTAATATAATAAATTACAGATAAAATGAACACATAATATCATCATTAATAGTAAAACATATAATATTATACTAAAACTAGTGCCTAGGGTTAGGGTCGTTACACTCACTCCTTAAAGAAAATTCGTCCCGAATTTGATTGTCACTTACCCTAAGGTTCAAACTAGCAAAGGTTACCTTTTCACAATTTCTAACTTAATATTCCCAATTAGATTTCTCAATGGCATGACTCTACTATACCTTCCCATAACCCGAGTACTCTAGGACTTCAATTCTCAATTAGTCTCTTCACTTCTATGATTCTTCCCAAGATTTCTAATTTCATTAATAATACGATTTTACGACGCAACACCCCAAGAATACCATACAATTACTACTACCCGAATTTCCACGACCTCAAGAAAGTACAATTAAATAAAAGTATTACAACTTAAGTTACCAAATACATTACGACATTACATTTAAAACTTCCAACGCTCAATAAGCTACTCTAAGTCGGTCTATAAGTCAAATCATAATCTTTTCTAGAACTTCAATTGGATTAACAAACTTTGGCGCTAAATTACCTTAGGCCTAACTTTACTAATTCCATCCCAATAAATTGGAGATCGATAATATCTTCCCCGAACCAAGATTCATACGGTTTCATCTCAATGTTAGAATGATAACTACTATTATACGCAAACCCGCTAAGGTTAATTAAATTTCTCAAGTCGAAGGAAAATCCGTCACACAACACAACCTACTCCTCCAGAATTTGGATAGTCTTCAAACCTCTTCCTTTCGACTAACTACATCCTCCAACTCTTAGGATCGGTAACAACTCTCAAAGGAAGCTTCAAAAGATAAGGTTCCTATTTAATTAACGCAACACAAGTGTAGCTACTCCCGAGTAGAGGATAAGAAAATCTCACTTATCTTAGTTAAATTCCTCAAA
Source organism: Adenophora triphylla var. japonica (assembly GCA_022495995.1). Lineage (NCBI taxonomy): Eukaryota > Viridiplantae > Streptophyta > Magnoliopsida > Asterales > Campanulaceae > Adenophora > Adenophora triphylla. The sequence goes on from JAFEMH010003304.1 coordinate 80,168, forward strand.
GCACACATTATCACTTTCCCATTTCGTATAACACTACACCCTGATCTTCCTTTAATACACACTTAAATTTTCACAAAGTTTTCACATCCCCAAGGTAATGTAAGGGCCGAATCTATAACTAATCTATTCTCCATTTGTATTAACATGATTAATCCTTTTACATCCTACTCTATTTACACGTCCTTTAAGGTCAACCAAAGCAACGACTTTTCAATTCTTAAGAATTCCTTAATTCTCTTCGATAGCACTCGCCAACTCAAAGATCACGGACTCAACCCTCACAAGATCCATGGTAACATCCGAGTTTAAGACTACAAAACCCCAAAATTTGAAATCCTCTCGAGTCAACTCATACTAGCCGAACTTTGCATACAGGACTCCTCACAAGGAAGTCATTAACCCAACTCTCAAATTATTTTCACAATCTTCCCGAAACTTTAATTACCAAAGGGACCATCAATTCTAATCACCCTAAAACCATCAAAATAAGGATTACAACTCGCTTATCCTACTCGTAACCAACACATGAAACATACCGACGGGAGCACATTTACCATTTACTCACAACTAGCACATAAAAATTTTGGAAAAGACTCCTTGGCGCAAGTCTAGCATATACCAATTACTCTTCACACCTTAATTCAAAAGTTTCACCTTAATTACCCACATATAACAAGAATTTCACATTAAGGTTTACCTATCTCAAACACCATCATAAACAATTTTGGCATGGAAAAAGGAGACTCACTTATTATGATAGTCTACCATTATACAACAATTACTTAACCATACATGTCAAATATATCTCAAAATCATAATTTAATAATCGTACCAATTCAACTGGCAATACATGCTCGCCCATAACCACATCACCATCGTGGTAAACCAAAGAAGGTTCGAGGTATTCTCTCATAAGAGCAGAATCCTCTAACAATAAAACAAATTCTCAACGATGTATGTCACATATAAGCAAAATGTGATGCCAAACATAAATGATATGCAACATGATCTATAATATATGACCCCTAACTTTTGAGACAGGAAATATACCTCTAGTGACCTCGGAGGGATCCATCTCTCCCGGATCCGAAACACACACTCGACCACGTACTCTCTTTCGGTTCCCTTGTTATCTCTTTTGGTACCACCTCTTTGCCGTCCACCTTGCCGACCGCCGCTCGAAGCTCGCTCCGTCGAAACCTTGGGCAATTCCTCCTAAAATGCCCCATCTCTCCACACTTCAAGCATTTCCTTGCTTACTCCAACACCGATCTTCGGTATGTCCAACCTTCTTGCAAAACTTACAAATCATCCCATACCTTTGGGTTTTGGCCTAGACGAAGAAGCTACCATAAGTTCCTCTCTCAAACTTCCCCGAAGTTAAAGCACTTGGCTGTCCTCTAATGACTTTGGATCCTTGTCCTAGATACTTTGGCTTGTTTCTAATCCCACTTCCGACCTTCCACTATTTTCCTCAATGTCCTTCTCGACCTTATATGCTCTATCTAAGGTCAGTCTCGATAATTGATGAAACTATCAATCCATAATTCTTTCCTAAACTCACTCCTCAACCCCGTTACAAACTTCGAACCCTTTTTACTTCATGCGATGCCAAATGAGGGCAACACTTAGCTAATTCCTCAAACCGGACCGAATACCGATTCACCGTCATGTTCCCTTGTTTTAGTCTTAAGAATTCAATCTCCTTCTTATCCCTTGTAACCATTGAAATAAAATAGTCCTCGAACCGCCGAGTGAACTTATCCCAAATCTGGGGCGTATGATCCCGCTCCCAACTTTCCTTCAACTTCGCCACCACCGATCACCGAACCTTCAAGCTTGAAAACGGCATACCTAACTTTCTCTTCGTTGCGACTTTCTATAACCTCGAAAATCTTATTCATTTCTCGCTAACCAATTTTCTCGCCTTTAACGGATTCGGATATCCATTAAAATTCGATGGATTCATCTTCACAAACCTTTCCCATCCATCACTTTGACACTCCTCAGCCGATTCGGAACCGATCCTCTAGTCTCCATATCCCGTACAAACTTCCCGAATAATTTCATCATCTCTTCATCCCGAATTCCACCTATACCCAAATCTTCTTCAATTCCTTAACTTTCCGTTGATCATCCTTGCTTCCGGCCATTAGAACGGACTCCCGCATAAAACACTCGGCGTCAATTTCCACACATTCCCACTTAGTCTAGACATCTACCCTTGACCTCTAAACTAAGCTCGATAATTAACCGTGAGCACCCCAACCCGGACCTAACACGTGTCCCGAGCTAAGGGAGCTCAAACTAAGAAAATCCATCTTGATTTTTAAAACATTTATTTGCCTTTAAAAGAATACCACTTTTCAAACTTCCAAATAAAAATCAATTGATAATATCCTTACTTAAAGGAAATCCAACTACAACTTTAATGAACCGAAATCGATTAATTACACAAAACCCCGAATAACATTGTTTAGTAAAAGTGTTGTCCATACAAATTATAAAAGTGGAATACTTAATAAATACTCCTAATAGCCAACTTCTAACTTAACCTCGACAAGCCCCAAAAGTACAAGTCCACAATGATATCCCCGCCTCACCGGTTCGGGTCACTGTCTCTAATCTAAAACAAGAAAGGGAGAGGGGTGAGAATAAATCTCAATGAGCTATTATGATATGCAAAGAAGATGCCAAACAAAGTGCAACACATAGCATGGTAGCACATAACACATTATGAAAGCGGTAAACACCTTACGTTACCTCATTTTACCTTTTCCCGTCCGAACAATAAGTCGTACAACGTGGGAGTAAAACTCCACTCTTTGGTGAATTGCCTCCAAAGACATTCACCTCTTATAGGACTCATACCCTGCACCATCCATATAAGAAAGGATACCTATATTAGAATATCCAAAAATAATATCGTCCCTCCTTACAACGATCGCAACAGTGCCGTAAAGCCTTTTGGGTCAATACGATCGTTAAGCACGGCCCCCCACCCCGTGGCCACAGAGTGGGAAGGGTCGCGGTATGATGTACCTTCAATCACTTATAGAACAAATCCATAATTGATTGGCATCCATCATACCCACCCGAACATAAACACGCTCAAGCACATGATAGATACTTGAGATAAATCCACAAACCGGGATAGTAATATAACAACATGGTAATGTATACTCATGCCAATCAATGCCATAATGCAACATTTAAGTAATACACTATGCATAGTATCATCAACAAATATGAATGATAACAAATAAATTCACAAATGGAATAACCATACAACTACATAGTAAACATATCCACACATTGGGATAACATAACAACTTGTCAAATATTCCACACTTGGGGAGCCACATAACACTTGCCAAATAATCCACAAAGGGGATAAACAATATAGTCACATGGTAAAATAGAATATCTGGAAATGATCATTACATATTTAGTTTATAAAACCAATTCCATTTGAGAGATCACCTAAAAATACTCAATTTGGACTCTTGAACCATCCAATTTCGAGTCCGTATGAATTAACTATGATTTATTCAATTTCCACTCAACTTCTAACGTACAATACTACCTGCTGTAACCAAATCAGATTTTTGGGACATAAGGATAATTTCTTTAGCTATGAAACCATCACATTCAGAAAGTACTCAGAAAAACACCCAATTTAGACCCAAGAACCATCCAATTCCGATTTAATATGATTAAGTTATGACCATCACAAGATTGCTAAACGAATTCGCAGTTCTAATTGAAGTAAGGATTTCTGGGGTCTTGGGCGACCGCCCAAACCTCTTGGGCGACCGCCCAAGAGGGTTTTCAAGGAAATGTGAGTTTACGCCATGGGCGGCCGCTCAGCCCCCTGCGACCGCCCAAGCCTCCCGCGCCCCCAAACTTAGGTTTTTAACCCCGTTCACCCTAGTTCTTCCTTCCCTCTACCATTGATTATTCAAGAACACCCAAGAACACCTTCATTTCACCAAATCCCAAACAAACATGTAAACTCCAAAACCAAATAACCCTAGATTATTTATCACTACTATTTCTACCCATTTCAACCCTTTTAACTCATCTTCATTGAACCCTAACTTCAACAATTTCAAATTCCATCCATTCCTTAAAAATCTAAATCAACTCCCATGAACCACTATCTTTTTAAGTCATTAATCCATTTTCTAACTCCAAGAAGATTTCCAAAGCATATAATAACAATCACAACACCAAGAACAACAATAGATAGATTATGAGCACATAGATGAAAGGAGGTCATAACAACTCACCTTAGGATTTTAGGATGAAAGATGATCTTCAAAGCTTGATTGATTCCTCTAGGTGATCCAACTCCAAAACTACTCTTAGACTTGAATTTGATGAAGAATGGCTTAGCTTCAATAATAGGGTTTGAGAGCTTCCATGGCTTTAGATAGTGAAGAGGGAGTATGAAGAAAATGAAGAAGGAGGAAGAAGAGTGAATGAATGAGGGAGGAAGAAGTTGAGTGAAGAGGATGAAGAAGGGGGGCGGATGGAGGGAGGAGGGTGTGGGAGTATGGTGTTGACTTTGTGGGAAGGATGGGGAGTAATTTAGGGAAAAGGCCCCCCTTCCCACACCATACTTCCACCACACAATTCTTTCACTTATTTAAAATAATTCCTCCCAATCCAAACATTTTATTTGCTCATTTTATCACCACTCCAATCTATTACTTTATTTATTTTCTATTCTTATTTTTACTTTAGAACATTATTTATTTCCTTATCATTTTATCCTAATATAATAAATTACAGATAAAATGAACACATAATATCATCATTAATAGTAAAACATATAATATTATACTAAAACTAGTGCCTAGGGTTAGGGTCGTTACACAGTAGGTCCTATATATATGTTATTTCACTTAGCAAATAGCTTTGTATATGATGTTGCTATAAAGCCTTTGAAAGGTCCTATAGCAGTTGGTATAGGACCTTGTAACATGATATACACAACATATTACAGGTCATATATATACTTGATTTTATATAATTTAGTGCAAACTAGTACATCCCCTTTATAAAATCATAGGCAAAACAAGTGGACATACAATGAAATGCATAATAGAGCAGGTCATATATCACTTGCTATAGGACCATTAAAAGGTCTTAAAGCTTTGTATACGATGTTGCCAAGTCCTATAGCACTTGTTATAGGACCATTTAAAGTTCTTTTAGCTGTGTATTTGATGTTGCCAGGTCCTATACCAGTTGCTATATGACCATTCAAAGGGCTTATATCTGTGTATTTGATGTTGTCAGGTCCTATACCAGTTGCTATAAGACCATTCAAAGGGCTTATATTTGTGTATTTGATGTTGCCAGGTCCTATACCAGTTGCTATAGGACCAATTAAAGACCTTATATCTGTGTATATGATGTTGTCAGGTACCATACCATTTGCAACATTGTTATTCACAAAAAACAATAAATCAAGTGTATCAAAACAAAATTTTTCACACAATGGCAGGTCCTATACCACTGTCTATAAGACCTGATAAAGGCCCTTTCTCACAATTGATGAACAATGTCAAAATTCAATTTAGGTTTGAATGGGTAATTAAATAATTTTTTTATTCCAAAATAAAAAAAAAAAAAAAAAAAAAAAAAACAATAACAAGAACACTCACAGACTTTCTCTCTCACAACAACTCTCTCTCTCTCTCTCTCTAAACGGATTGGAATTCTCTCTCTCTAAACGCAAAGCGTCCTCACCGGCTACCTCCCTCAATCGTCTCATTCACCTCAACCTAGCCTCTCCCTCTCCGGCCAAGACAACTACAGATTCTCTCCCTCACACCAAACCAACCGGCGACATCCAATTCCCCCTCAACTTCCAACACCGCTCCAAATCAACCACGCTCAATTTCCCTAAATTAGGCTTTAATAGCTTCGATTGAGGCTTCAATGATGTCGATTAGGGTTTGATTTTGGTTGGGAGAGTGATTCCCACCGGTTAGAGAGAGAATGAGAGGGTTTTTTTGATGATTTTGATTTTTTTGATGATTAGAGGCTACGTGAGGTTAAAAAAATTAACAACGCTTATGTCCGTTAAAGGTTGGGTTTATTTGGGATTTTAATCTCAGATGGATTAAAATGGGATATTGATTTGGAAAGTGGGCCTTAGGGTCCTTAGCTCAAAAAACAACAACGTAGGTTAAAATGCAAGCTAGAACAAAGTTCAAGGTTTTAAAATGTCAATTGATCAAATGATGCAATTTTTGCACCAAATATCTATCACCATCTCCAATCATCATGCTTCAAATTTTGCATCAAAAAAACATATTCTTAAAATGTTCTTATTATTTCATTTCACTTAATATGCTTTCAAATAATTAGTATATTATAGTTAAAATTTAATACACTTCAAAATACAATTGAAATAGAAAATAAAGTTACAATTACTTATAATAATTAACCATATAAATAAAAATAATTTAAGTAAAATAATATTTAACAATTAAATGGAAGTTGAAAATTTATTTTGTAAAATATTAAAATTTATTAACCTAGTTTTTTTTTTCAAATTACAACATTTAAAATATATCTTATAAAATACTCCCTCCGTCCCACTTCAAAGAGCACACTTTCTTTTTTGGAACATCCCACTTCAAATAGTCCATTCCATAAATGAAATAAATATGTGAACAGTATTTCAGACATTTATATCCTCCTAATGTTTATATATTTATAAACCATTCATTATACCCTTATAATAATGTTAATATATTTACAAAAAAATCAATTATTAACTTACTATTTCTCCCGCTCATTCTCTCTCCTATTAAATGTTTTTAACTTTTACATTCCCCCTCCTCTAATTTTTTACCGACTTTCAATTCTTTATTTAACAATTAATTGGAAGTTGAAAATTTATTTTGTAAAATATTACCGTGACTTTGGGACGGAGGGAGTATACCGTAGGAAAGGGATTAGCCTATGCGATTGAGCAAACTGCCAAGGATCATCACCTCATCGGCAATAACCTAGGGTTTTGACCGACGCACGCACAACAACAGCGCCTCCTCTCCTTGGTGGATTGCCGTGGCGGTGGTCGGCGGTTCTCCGATCTCTGCAGTTACTCTCTTTATATCTATCTCGAGGTGGGTTGCTTTAATTACTCCTTACTTCTCAAATGCTTCTACGATTAAACTTTATGATTGATTGATTGATTGGGTGTCTTCCGAACCCTAGTTACCAAACAGTCATGACAAAATCTCCAAGATGTGCTCATGCTATGCCCCGATTAGTTACCTTGAGATGTTCAGAAAACACAAATTCATACTCCCTCCGTCCCACCTCAAGGGTCCTGATATTTCACGCTTCTTAAGATTTTTTTTTAAAAAATGAATAAAGAATTGCAAGTGGTTAAGAATTTTTTTAAAAAATGAATAAAGAATTGCAAGTGGGTAGAAGATTAGAGGAGAGAAAATTTAAAAGTTAAAACATTTATGATAAAACCTCTTTTTGATTGATTTTTTTTATAAATATTTAACATTATGTGCGTAATGAATGTTTTTCTTTGTAAATATATTTACATTATAAGGGTATAAATGTCCGAAATATTGTTCAAAATTTGTCATTTATGAAATGAGACTCTTAGTCTAAGGACCAAAAGGGAAAGCATTACTTTTGAATGTGGGACGGAGGGAGTACTATTTTTCTGTCCAAAATAAATGTGACATTTGATTTGATCCATCAACGAGATTAAAATCATTCATTGGGGCGGAGGTTGAGCAAATTTGAAATTTTTTTGGTCATCCATTTTGGGACGGGAATGGACCATGGGATAACTGGGTTCAATAATGAAAGTATTGACATAATTGGGAAGCAAGAGTTCTGATTCAAATGGAAGAAACCGTGTACAATATAATGGGGTTAGAGAATGAAAGTCTTGACAGAATGAGGTAGCTCGGGCTATAATTCCAATGGAAATAAATCGGGCACGATATAGTTGGGTTAGAGAATGAAAGTCTATTAGCATTTATTTTCCTTAATCTTTGAACTCATTTGTATAAAATTTTCAGGAGTTACTGACTTAATTTATTTAATCACACAGGTAGTATAACAAGAGGATGGTTCCTCTTAAAGACATTGCACCAGCAGCAGAGAACAATATAAACACACAGTTCATACTTTTAGACAAAGGAAGGACAATAATAGATGGTCAGAAAAAGTCATGCCTTGCCCTCGTGGCCGACGAGACTGCTGCAGTACATTTTCAGTTTTGGGAAGACGAATGTGATGCATTTCAACCCGGAGATATAATTTCTTTGTCTAATGGTATATTCTCTTTCAATCGCAATAGTTTGTGTTTGAGGGCGGGAAAGAAAGGGAAAGTAGAAATGGTCGGAGAGTTTACTTTGGTGTTTGTTGAGACGCCGAATATGAGTGAGATTCGTTGGATTCCTGATCTCGAAAACCCTAGGAAGTATGTGCAGGAGTCTGTTATTTCTCCCCATTCACGTATATTTCTTCCGATGAGTTGAGAATTTGGGCTTATACCATTGATGTAAGTCTGCATGATTTGTTTTTGATCTTCTATATGCGAAATGCATGGTTTTGCAAGGATTCGATGCGGTTTAGTAAATTAGTAGCTAACCTGTGATCTCGGACTGCAAAACAGTGTCAGAAACCCTATTATAGCATGTATTCAACTCATGTAATAAGATGTACCTCGTGTTTTTATCTCACTCCGATAAAATGTACTCTCTCCGTCTCTAGATGATGTCTAGATTTCACTAGAATATCATTTAGAGGACATTTTGAATTTTTTACTTGCAATTTAGTGACATTCTGAAAATGTTTACTTACACTTTAGTGGCAATGCAAAAATTCATAAATAATTTTTTTATCCAAAACATTTGATTTTGCAATTGTAAATGAATAGTGATAAATTTTGGAAAATATTAGGAACAATTTTTTTAGCAAAAATACAAAAAACGACATTAGTTTAAGACGAGATATTTTTGAAGAAAATGGACATTTATGGATGGAGGGAGTAACACATTTTATTATAAGATGTTAAACATACTCCCTCCGCCCCAGCTTAAGCTTCACCAATTATCCAAAACCAAAAGTGCGTCCCATTACAAGCTCCATCTTTCCTAAAATAGTAATAAATGTGGACCCCATTTGTCAACCCCACTCACTTTTTCCCATTTTCCCCTCACACATTTAAATTGTGAGCCTCAATTGTCATACCCACTCACTTCTTCCCTCTCACAACCCATTTTCCACTCATCAATTAATATTTGTGCCTCACCAAAATGGTGAAACTCAACCCGGGACGGAGGGAGTATAATTTACAAGTCCCAAGTCAGACTGCACAACCTTTAGGGATATTTCAAAAAAAATAAAAAATAATAATAATAAACATTTAGGGATATGGGAGTAATACATTTATCGTTATTATAAGATATAACTCATATACTATACAAGTCCGATATAAGACCCGAGATCCCCGGATCCCGATCCCCGGATCGGATCTCGGAGAAAAACAAAATTTAAGTCAAGTAATAACAAGGCACCAAAGAAAATAGCTGGACAAGAGATCATTGCTCAAAGTTTCTAATCTGATTAAATTCAAAATCCCTCAATATAGTTACTACTAAAACAATGACACCAAACCTTTTTCTTTGGTACAGGGAGAAGATGAACATTATTATTTCATCATTAATATTACAAAATTAATACACAGCCTATATAAGATCATCATCCTCTATTACAGAATAATTTAGCTTGGCGTCGGTCGGCATGGCTCCATTGATCTCACATCCCTGAATGTACAAGTACTCCATAACCAACACGAGAACGATCATACTACACCACTCTACTATGTGTACATTTAGACAAGCTTCAACTTGAATTTGTGTATGAAGATTACAACATTTCGCGCCTGGGGGCAGCTTCCGTGATCGACAGTCAATTGGATGCGCCAAGTTTAGAAACATTTGTAGATATCCCGATTTTCCAAATCTTCAAATATATGCAAGTGAGTTCCTATCATGGTCAGGCTGGGGACGGCCTCTAGTTGGAGTTGGCGGTCTTTGAATATTAAGCTCCTGAAAGTGGAAGACAGTAAGAATGTATGAACACATTGCTGCTCACAACTGTGTAATTTGGTTTAGGTCCAAAAAAATTTACGAGATGAAATCTTCTGTACCACTGGTGATCAAATGATTGAGTTATTAGGCCTGACATCATCGTGGATGCCATGAATGATGCATAATCGTTGGATCACTAGTGGTATACGCTACACAAAAGTGGCAGAAGGGATATCGTCTCAAAATTTACAGCCATAGCAACTACGTGGAGAAGGAAGAGTATACTGGAACATACTCCCTCCGTCCCAAAATGTTTGTCCCATTTGACTTTTTGTTGAACTTTGACCACAAATATATGACAATTTAATTATGTTCATGAAATTCTAAAAATTCCTATTGATTCACCATTGATAATATTATCAACAACAACTTTTAGAATTTCATGAACATGATTAATCTCTCATAAATTTGTGGTCAAAGTTCAACAAAAAAGTCAAATGGGACAAACATTTTGGGACGGAGGGAGTACAAAAAATGTAACTTAATTGGCACAAGCAGTAGAGTTGAGACACGATGGATGGCCAAGAAATACTGAGAAAGAACTAATTTTTCCATTTATGATCATTTATTACTCCCTTCGTCCCAAAATGAATGACCAAAACATTTTCAAATTTGCTCTTGAATTTTTTGGTCACATTTTGCGACAGAGGTAGTAGTCAAGATGGGGAGATGAGGGATGATGTCAGTCATAAAATATTACTTGCATAATTTTAGGTCAACCGGACAAGGGTATTAAGGGAGCAATTCGACAAGGATATTGCCCCACCTACTATACAGGATAGACGTGTAGCCAGGATAATAACATTAAGATAGGAGGTATTGAAAATGCAGATCTAAGAAAAACATGAAAAGTGGACAAAGCAAGTTCTATGAACTCATGAGAATGCATCCTTTGACCACCATCTAATATGAATCTGAAATAAAAAGGTAGAAAAATACCTGCATCCAGGTGTCTTCTAGGACGCGTTCTGGAGAAGTCTCTGGTGATTGAAGTGGGGGTGGCAATGGATGAATTAGTTTTGGAACAACCATAAGTCCTCTGCCGACTACTAATATAGCTCCGGCATTATTGGCAGTTCCTGAATACCGTTACACCAAATTAGAATTCAACCTGCAGCTCAGGAAACGAGAGATTTAGAGAAGTTAAAGCATACCACAATAGTTGGTTGCGGAAAAGAGCGTAATCAGTTGTCCCTGGGCAAACCGTTCGAACCCATCCATTACGCATTCATGGGCTCTGATAATGAGTTGTAGCTTGTTCTTCTTACAGAAGTCAGTGACCCTGTCAGGCTGCAAGAAGTTATAAGGAATTATGGTGATTGCTAGATAAAAATACAGTTCATGGAAAATTCACCATATAAAAAATATTTTCCAAAACAGAAAGTTTTATGTCCCGACAGAGAATCATAGCAAATTTAAATAAATGGATCATTCTCCCCTTTTATGCAATCAAAATGGAACCATTGTGAGCGTTTGGCAGATTCTCCCTGGTTATGTAACAATATTTTGGAAAATTTCATGGATACTTATATATAATAGTAAATGTTGAAAATTAAATACATACTGAGAAAGAAAATCTCTGTTTGTAGGTTAACTTTTTCATATTTTTATTTTTAAGGACAATCTGATTTAGTGCAGAAAATAGGTGGTTATGTTGTGGGTGGTATATTAATTTGAATAGTGGTAAGCAAATTTTAGGGACGTGCAAATTGAGGAATTCCAAAAAGTATGACATGGCTTTGTTTTGAGATCTTCCACTTGGGTACAACTCGATATCCGGGAGGCAACCTTGCTGCTGCTAGTAAGCAGAGAGGCTAATATTGCACTAGAAACAGTCCCTTATTTATGAACACTGGTTTTAAAAGTACAAATAACTTTATTGTGAGTTCGCATTCTTACCCCAAAGGTTACAAGACCAGGTCCTCTGGCATTTGGTCTCAAACCCTCAACGCTATCATTTTCTGTGGGGTCAGACCTGCACATAACAATACATCATAATAATGTAATAAACATTGTATGAAAAATTAAAACCAAGTGCAATAGAACTTACCATAATAGATCCATCAAAACAATAGATCCGGCATCCATGGTTATGGGCCTCTCTAGTTTCTCAATCTGCTCCACTGAGTGTATTGACCTTCCTATGCCACCATGCATGCAAATAATTTTTCTTTCAATGAGTGCTGCAAGTGGAAGATAATTAAATAGCTGATTGAACCGCGTCCATGCCCAGATCCCATCATTCTCTCCCTGCACGTGATACAGCAACCATCAGTAGAATGAACAACTTTTACACTGGAAAATCAAAAGAGAAAATCAATTCTTCCATACCATTCGCTCAATACATTCAAGACGGAAGCCAAAAAGGGCATTTATGTCCGCCGCCTCATGATTCCCACGTATTAAATGAACATTATCCGGATATTCAATCTGGAATAGCATAATTAAGAAGTAGAATGGTGAATAAAAGAACAACATTAAAAGAGCAGTTAAATGAGTATCTCACAGAAGCTTGCCTTAAGGGCAAGGAGCAGAGTGATCGTCTCCAAGCTATGTTGTCCTCGATCAACATAATCTCCGAGAAATAAATAGTCAATATAGCTGAAACATAAAAAATAATAACTGTTTCAATCTAACTTCATGAGAAACTTAACTAAGGTGTCACTGAGTCCAAAATCTACGGATGTAGCAAACAGAGTAAATAGCTAGAAGCACTCAATAGAAGAGCGAGCACAGTTAAGAGACATTATGGTAGTAATATGGGCAACCTAACATCATTGAAGGACATGAAATACATATGCAGTCTATTTGTAAGTTAATAACCCCTCAAAAATAATCAACTTTTGATCGTCAATTCTTTTGTTATTTTGGTTATTAAAATTAAGAGGTCTTAGTTCAATGACACAGCAGATTTATCATACATAACATTAGAACATAAGAGTTGCCTAGTAAATGTGTCATGCTTCTTAAGGTATGCATAGACATCATATAACCAGGGTAGTTTGAGAGTTATTTTCCCATTGGTAAGTAAGATTAATTTATAAGTCCTATACCGTCACAAAAAAAGAGTGCATCGATGATCTTCCATTGTGGGAACCAGTCGAGGGATATTTTAACTTCTAGGCTCTTCCTAAATTCCTAAAATCTTATTGTTCTTCTACAACTTGAAAATTACAAGCTGAAAAGTTGCAGGAAAGCGTGGAGCAAATTACAAGCTGTATTGGACAACTACACATACTAAGTGAATAGATAGCTAATGAATAATTTGCCGATGTGAAACCCGCTAATTCAGTAATTTTTGAAAATAATCTCCTCAAAAAACATAAATAGAAAATGCAAGAGATATCTCAAATACTGTAATAAGCATACGTTATGTCTCCGGCAGTGGATGGAAATCCATATTCATCGAATAGCCGCATTAAGTCGCCAAACTGACCATGCAGATCACCAAACACTTTAACAGGAGCTTTCAACTGAAGTACAGTAGGCTCATGCATGAAAATCTGCTCGGCAGCATAGCATAGCTCTCCAACTTCATACGAATCCAGGAAAAACCTCCTGTTAGCAGGAGGTTTCCAGTTCCGAGGTCTAAGCAAGTGAGATATTATCTGAAAGAAAAACAACGTGATACAGATTTTCATAATTGATAAAAAATGAAAAGGGGGAAGAACAATTAGAGTCCTTGGTAATACCTTTTTATGCAAGCCTTGAGGAGACTTCTGCCTGGCGAATTTTTTGGTAGGATTAGATAGGTCATTTTGTGAAGGCATCATTCGTCTACTCTCGTTTTCAAATTGATCCAAAGATAATTGTCTTACCATCCCACCCAGGTTCCCTACAGCCTCTTTAGCAACTACAACCTGCATTATGTTAAAAACAGCATGATGCTTCAGTCTTAAGAAGAATGAGAGGGGACCAAAAAAAATTAAGTGAGAAGACGCATACAGCTCTTGGGTGAAGACGAACATCTCCCTCTGTATCACTACCCTCTGAAATGGTCTCTGCAGCTTGTGAGTTGTCATCTGAAACCGATGTTTCTTCAGGAGTTCCGGATTGTGACTGCACTGTATGCCAAACAGCAGTCATAGCCTCAGCCTCAGCAGCAGAAGCCTCTGCTAGTTTCTTCATAGAATCTTCATCCATGCTGGGTATATACAAATTTGTAACACAATCAAGAAGTGGACAACAATGCATAGGACCACGAAGAGAAAGGAAAAGAACAGAACTAGAAGAAAACAAACCTCGAGCCACCAGACTTAGGGATCTCAGGTTCGTCATCAGGACTTGGCAAAGTAAATGGATTTAAATTGATCGATCTGGGGCTAGTTGCTTCAGGAGAATTTATGTCAGATGTCGGCGAATTCTCTGCAATGAGAAAATCGTCTAACAACACATCTGCACCATGGAACAGTAATTTTTTTTCGTAAGGTACAACAGCCGGCTGATACAATAAAACAAGGTAAGGGGATGGAGGGCATACGAATAGCAATCTTGGGCTTGAGGAATAGAGTTGGATAGTGACGAAAGAAAGGGGGAGGAGGACGAGACCACTCTGGAACCAAAATCTATTATGGTGACAACACAATTAACTAATCCTTCTCCATCAAAGACAACTAATAGTGCACAGTCAGTACAACTTCCAAATAACAGTTGATTTCAATTCTTATCCTCCAAAGAGGAGTGAATACTTGTAACCACAAACCAATGCCTCTTTCGTTTTCCAGTTATGTCTAAAAGAAGAAGATATGATGGGCAGCAATGCACAATAAGAAGTCATCTACATTCCAGCACTTTGTACAAAAGGGTCAGTGCCTCTTGAGAAGGCACTTAAATCCATAACCTAATCTTGCACACATGCATGACCATCAATAGTATGTCTGACAAGACAAAGTGCATGTATAGAACAATTATGAGAATCAACTTCAAGGTTAATAAAATTTCTAGACTCATATTCCAGGTCTTCCTTTTTCAGTAGCAAATGGTGCAACACAAAATTTGGCATGTTTATCTCAACCATTTTCCCTGTATCGAAAAATCAACTGCTATATTCAGGGAGGAGCAATGGAACTTTGGAAACTTTGGTATATCCAGCATAACCTCTTGAAATTTGAAAAAACTTGGATCACCCATTACTTCTGAAGAACCAAAATAGTTGTATTAAGGAAAAAGAAAATATTTTTTTGTCAGAGAAATTATATTTTGGTGGAACAGCTCTAGATATAAATATCACCAACGTAAGTGAACCCACTTTATATGCTGTAACTTGTTTGTTATCCACTTATCCCTCAGTTTATTTCAATTCTCCCTCAGGCAAATGGAGACGTCAATCACAACAGCAAGTAATTGTGAAATGAACCCAAAATGTAACCCATTAAGTTTACAAGAGGTCTCCCAGTTATCCCCCCAAGGAATATCAATAAAGAGAGACATCTGTTGTGTAAATCAATGTGAATACATTATATATTTTGGTAATGATATTGGTTCTTCTGAAGTAAAAGGGTTTGACAGGCTGCCAAACGATGTTTGTGGAAAGAACCGGTGCCATCTTCCATGCTAGTTACTCTAAGGTAACCAGTATGGCACACATCAATCTTCCAGGCTGGAAATCAATGAAAAGTTCTCCACACACTCAAATCCTTAGCATATTTTCCATCTTGAACAAAAAATCACTCTTTGAAGTCCCACAATCGGACATGCATAGGCACTTCATATACAACACATGTGCATACTGTTTAAAAGCTGTCTAACACGGAAGATAATAGACATGATAGATTTCTAAAACTTCATCAATTTCTCCCATTACCAGTGTCGATGAAATCCTAAATGAAAAAAAATAAGAAAAGAAAATAAATCTTGATTGTATATTTACTAGTCAAGTCTTTTACCTCCTCTTAGACCACCATAGATATATAGACGAACTCCAACAGATGCAGCAGCATGCCGACACCGCCGCATGAGCTCCAATGCAGGATCGACCTCATTGCTACCTTTGCTATTACGTGAAGAAGTCACCAGACCGCTTCTATCTAACCAAACTCCAGCAGCAGTGTCCAATACTTAAAAAATAAAACCAGGTTTATGATAAGTTAGTTGAATTTTCTTAAAATAGCAAATAACAATTATCACAGAGATGTTGATGGAAAACGAAATGAATAGATACCAGCAATTGCTGCTTCACCATCTACAGACCGTCCTCCCCTAAGAACACCTCCTGTAACATGCAATCTCGCACCAACAAAGACCTGTACGAGAGATCGTAAGATTAGTAGAAAGAAACTAAGCAGATATTTGCAGTGATCTTGGCTTAGACTGCATATCTTCATCACTCCCATACTACCACCCAATAAGTAACAGAGAGATGTAGCACAAAAGCAAAACTAAGATATTCCAAAATGGTAATATACTGTCAATATGCGTGTGTTTGTGTACATATATGCAATTACTCCCTCTGTCTCGGAATAATGTTCCCACTTTTTTGGTTGTTAATTTGAATGAATTATGAGCAATATTTTACTTTAATTTAGTTATCCTAATGAAATTCTAAAACTTGTTATTGATACACCATTATAAATACCACTCCCTCCGTTTCAATATACATGTCGTTTTAGGAGTTAATTTTTGTTCCAAATTTTTTGACTCTTTACTGTTATCAAGGAATCTTTGCTCTTGTATACCAATTATACCCTTATTTATGATTCTGCAATATCTCTTGCATATGGTAGGGGTACATGAGTCTTCTTCACATGTATTTTATGCAATTATTAATATGCATGGAGGAGTCTAAAATGACATGTATTTTGAAAGGGAGGGAGCATCTATAACAATTTTTAGTTTTCATTATGATAATTAAATTAGCCCAAGTTATTGCTCAAAGTTGATTCAATTGACAACACAAAAAGTGGGAACATAATTCCGGGACAGAGGGAAATGTGTTTATGTAATGTACGAATGCAGGGAAAAAATTGTGAATGATTTTATGAAGTATACTTACTGCAGCATGTTGATATCTAGGCGAAGGAGTCACTCCAGGTGCAAGAGTCCACTCCCATAGGCCATTTCTATGCATGAGCAGTCCATAAGCATCAGCTAGTGGCTACATATGCACATACAATAAAAAGTTAACACTTATTGAGCCTCAAATTTGAAATAAAAACAGACAACAGAATCCCAATATACTGTTTAGTCTAAACACAAAAACACAATATACCGAGCCAGAGATGTCTCTTCCACCACAAAGCAAAAACATGCCATCTGAGCGAGCGCTAGCAGTTGCATACCTACAAAAAGAATGAAGAATAATGTAAAGGAGTAAAAGGCATACAACGCCCACTGTAAGCAAGAAAATCGTGAATTGGAACAGTAAAATTGTGATCATAAGGTTGGGCATTTTTAACATATCAATGACAGACAATCACAGGGTTTTACAGCTCAGCTTCGAGGCTAAAAGTCTGCTGGCAGCATACAAGTTATCTAAAGCTGTATAAAGGAACTGAGATCATGTAAAGATACGGATTTATGGATCGCTTAGAAACATGGAAATGATGTTACTGCAAGGAAGCAATTGCAGGAATTAATAAGCAGCAAATAATGGTGTTGTAACATTAAACACGCACAAAAGAAATCTCAAACATATACATACTTGCAGGAAAAAAAAATGTAAAATGCCAAAAATACAAGCAAAGATGCTCATATTTACACAAAAACAAACTTTCAGGTATCTCATTTGACAATCATACTCTTAACTTGCAAAATACAAACTAATTTGGAAATTGTTTTCCCTACAAAATGACATGAACAAGTATAATACAAGTAACTAAGCTCCTTTAAGAAGCATCCTCCTCAATAAATCTTTTTCTTCAAAATAACATAAAATATACCTCTGTTTTGTTGAATAAGTGACTGGTTTCTTGACAATTCTACTTTCACATGTTTAGCCAGAATATTAAGTTGGTAGCTCAATAAACCTAAAGAATTGTGTGGTACTGAAATGACACAAATTAAAAATAAATATAAAAATTACACTTTAAGAATCTAGTTCTCCACTAGAACAAGTGCATAAGGCAAATGCAAAAGAACTCAACTCAATTAAAAATTACAGCATTTCGAAGTTTGTGACACAACTTCCTGCGGCAGTTCCAGCAATATCATTGAAACATACACACATACTCACATTCTAGCAGAAGGTCTATCACCTTCTGGACTAAGCTTCTGCCACGCATATGGTTTCTGGGCAGTATCTAAAGCCCAAGCATCGGACAGCACTCTCTTCCCTGGAGAAAAACATCGATTCTCAAATGAGGTTTGTATACAGAAAGATATGCAAAAAAAAAAAAAAAGGTTCTTTGGCGTGTACAAATAACTGGTATAATTCTGTATGCAGTAACCCAAGGCATTTGATTTTCTTTGGCGTGTACACATTACAGGAATGATTCTGCATGCAGTAACCTTCTAAGACATTAGATTTTCATGCACAAATATTTATACACTAAAATCAACCTTATTCACCAGCGTGTACTGTATCTGTTTCAGAAAGAGGTCCATTCTGAAAATCAACTATCTATGCTCTGATATGGCATAATTTTCTGAAAACATATGTCCTGAAGAAGCCGGTGGCTTAAGCAATATAGTGCTCATTCTAACTGAGGGCAGCATCAGCAGCAAACTGATAGCTGTTTGAGTCTTTGGGACCTACAAGTTCAAAAGTGGTTTCCAACTGTGATGCTGTATAGATGGATGAAGGAGGCAGGAGGATCATGGAAACTATAATGTTTGTTTGAAAAAGTTGCTTCCAATCAAGGAAATCTCCCAATGCCATGTGAGGATGAGTATCATCGAAACCTCTTTCAGGGTCGGGATGACAAGTTACACAAGATGAATAATCTTATACCACTACAACATAATAACAAGTACCATGTTTTTTCATTGATCCATACCCTGCGGTCTTTTCATCCATACCCTGCGGTCTTTTCTCACCCTTACCCATCAATTTTGTGTTGTTTACGTTTTTTTCCAGTTCAAAGGATTGGATGAATATGGAACAACAAGGAATCTTAATAGCACCATATGGAAAGGAATCTATCTGGGGAAAACAAAAATGGGAAGTGAGCCATCTCATGGATTGGAAATAAGTAAACTAAAAAGATCTGCATTAGGCTTTTAGGTCTCTTTCCTATATCTTCAATTTCTGTTGTGCTAGCACCCAATTCCTCAGAAAATAGGTCCGTATACACAGAATAAGACGGTACATACCATAAAGGAGGTGGCGAAAGAAGTCCTTGGAGAATCTAGAGGAAATGGGCCACCAAGTAAGGACACATCATGGTGGAACGAGGAAGTAAAACAAGCAATAAAGGGCAAGCGAGAATGCTACAAATTATTGGGGAAATGTAGGAGCGACGAGAACTATGAGAAGTATAAGGAAGCTAGAAGAGATGCTAAGAAGGCAGTAAGAGACGCAAGAGCAAAGGTGAATCAGAAACTTTATGATAAGTTGGATACAAAAGAAGGGGAAAAGGACATCTACAGACTCGCTCGTATGAGGGATAAGAGGACACGAGATATTGGGACGGTTAAATGTGTGAAGGATGTAGACCAAAGAGTTTTAGTCGGGGATAAAGAGATAAAAGATAGATGGAGTTCGTACTTTGATAACTTGTTCAATGGCGGTCAAGAGCAAGATGTTTGAGATTTAAATATCTCTTCGAGTATGGTTAATCGAGATTTTATGCGGAGAATTCGAAAGAGTGAAGTGGAAATGGCAATGAAAAAGATGAGATTGAAGAAAGCCGTTGGACCGGATGGTATACCAATTGAGGTTTGGAGATGTTTCGGGGAGAGGGAGTAGATTGGTTAACAACGCTATTTAACAAGATATGGAGAGTTAACACAATGCCATTGGAGTGGCGGAAGAGTACTCTGATCCCTTTGTATAAGAATAAAGGTGATGTCCAAGATTGTGCCAACTATCGGGGGATCAAACTAATGAGCCATACTATGAAACTTTGGGAAAGAGTGATTGCACAAAGGCTGAGAAAAATTGTGGATATTTCGGATAACCAATTTGGGTTTATGCCAGGAAGATCGACTATGGAGGCAATATATCTTATGAGACAAACCATGGAGAAATATCGGGATCAAAAGAAAGATTTGCATATGATTTTCATTGATTTGGAGAAGGCATATGATAAAGTGCCAAGAGAGGTACTTTGGTGGGCATTAGCAAAGAAGGGTGTTTCAAAGAAATATATTGATATTATCAAGGACAGGTATAATGGAGTTAGTACTTGTGTACGAGACTAGTGTTGGGAAGAGGCGAAGAGTTCCTATAAAGATTGGAGTGCATCAAGGTTCCGCACTTAGCCCCTTTCTTTTTGCTTTGATAATGGACGAATTGACGAGGTCACCCAAGATGATATACCAAAATGTATGCTTTGTTCGCAGATGATATTGTCTTTGATTGATGAGACAAGAGAGGGTGTTGAAAGTAAATTGGAGTTGTGGAGACACACTTTGGAATCTCGAGGTTTTCGATTAGCGAAGCAAGGTGAATATTTGGAGTGTAAGTTTAGCAGAGTTGAAAGTAGGGAGGCAGGGGCGGTCACATTTGATGGAAATATTATCCAAGCTTCTGAGTTTTTTCGCTATCTTGGATCCATTATCCAAAAGGATGGAGAATTAGATGGAGATGTGGCTCATAAGATTAAAGCAGGTTGGTTGAAGTGGAAGAGTGCTACAGGGTTTCTATGTGATCGCGGCATGCCCAATAGATTAAAGGGAAAATTTTACCGCACGGCAATTAGGCCGGCATTGCTTTACGGCACCGAATGTTGGGCCGTGAAACAGTGTCACGTGCATAAGATGAATGTGGCGGAGATGCGTATGCTTCGATGGATGTGCGGTCATACAAGAAAGGATCGGTTGGGGAATGAGGTGATCAGAGGTAAAGTAGGAGTTGGGCCCATTGATTTTCCAATGGCTCTGATCAATCAATTCCCCAGGGGTTTTCACTATGAAGCTGATAAAAGTTACTCGGTCACACTTCTCTGAGCCATCAATAAAGTCTCAGTAGGGAAACTGTTGACTTCCAAATCTTCCCAGAAAACAAACTTGGATTAGAGCACGCACACACACACTCGATATGAATTTACTTGGAGAGAGAGAGAGTGAGAGAGAGAGAGAGAATAACTGAGAAAAACATTTTCCTTGTGAGAATAGAGAGCCATGTGCATTTTCCCTAATTCTTTTTTTATCCCCTTTTAGGACTCATGACTAAAGTATTCACGCATTTGACTAGTTAAATTGTCATCCTTATAACTACCGGTCACATTATCCGTAGATTTTGGATCCTGACTTGCAAACTTAACTGTTTAAGGACATTGTCAGTGTTCCTTACAAACATAAATATGTTGGCTAATGTGCTAAGGTTCATGTCGATACTGTCACCAGTTGGCCACTTAGGGTAAATGTGAAAGAAACACAGAAGAAGTCAAACATTATTACGATTCATTTCATGCTGTAACTTAGCATGTAACCTGATCAGTCTTGAAAGAAAAGTCCTTATTTTCTGAGTGTAAACTGGCCGGAGACAAATAAAATAAGACAAAGCAATAACAAAAATAGAGATTGTTCTCACCGTCATTGCCGCTGACTGAGACCAAGTATCTTTGTGCTACCAAGTCCATCACATGCCCATAACGAGGCCCAGGACCCTGTCCTTGAACAACAACTCTACACTCCAAATACAGCAACGAAATCAACATAAAGGAAGACATGAGCAAAACTCTTTGACTAGATTCTAGATGATTACCGGTGCCATTTAAATTTGTCATTGGTCATATCAAGAACATAGAGATCATCTGTTGAATGACCAGCCGGACCTATGCCACCCTAGCAATGCAGCATCATTTATCAATACTCTATTAAACCAACAGCAAATCAACGAACTTCCAATTCTTTATACATCATTCTGCTCCTAATCACCTGAAATACAACCATGGTTCCAACAGCCGCAGCTGCATGGGCAGCCCGAGGAGAAGGTGGATCGCCAGCCGGCCGCAATCTGATACATTTCACACAGAAAACAAGGTTACTAACATCTCAAGGAAATTCACCAAAACAAATGTTCAGAAAAAAAAAATCAAATTTGCTCTTGATCAAGAGCAATTTTTTTTTTTAATGAACATTCATTTTGGGACGGAGGGAGTAACATAAACGAGGAAAGACTTTAAGGAGAAGAATATAACATGCCTTGTCCATTTCCTAGTGAGAACATCATATGAGTGAACAGAATTCGTAACACCAGCTAACCCTAAAAGTAAGAATAAAAAAAATCAATTATAATTCAAAAATTCAAAGACAAGCACACAACACTAGTATAATCTCAAAGTTAGAAAATGACTATACGGATGCCTGGTGCAGCAGAAGCGCCGCCGCCTTCAATGGCAGTAGCTCCGCCGAATAAAATGAGTCGAGGACCGTGAGTTTTCGTTTGAGAAACAGCAGTTAGTGTATGTCCGCACCGGGGACCAGGAGCATCATCGTCGGTATCCCAATAAGTCTCTAATCCACGATAAGTCGGAGCCGGATAAAGCCACGGCTTCGTCGTCCCCATCCACTCCGGCGGCGTCACCGATCGATCGATTGATTGATTGATTAACTACTCAATTTCAGAATAAATTAAGCCTTTTGAGCTGGCTAATGCACTAACAGAAGGTGAATGATTGGTTGTGGAGAAAAATGGGAACCAAAAATAGCCCTAATTGGTGGGGATCCGAGCCAAAAACGCACTCCGGGTAGACCACGGTAGGGCCCAGCTCCGCCGTGGGGTCGCCGGAGTTTGTGTCGGATTATTACCACTCCAACACTATTGTAGTAGCTGGGGTTTGTTGGATTTGGGAAGATATTACTCAAGAACTGGAAATCGAAAGAAAATGGCCGCCCCGGTCTAGGGGCTGAGAATATGTCTCGTTAACTGTGATTCAAACTCCCAAAAGTCAACTGTTAAACACGCTTTTTTTACTGTTTTTTTTTTTTTTAAATGCAGCTCAAAACTCTCCAACTTATACTCCCTCCGTCCCACAATTATGTAGAATTTTTGACCTGACACGGAGATTAAGGTAAAAAGTGATAAATATAATGTATTGTGAGTGTAAAAGTAAAATAGGAGAGAGAATGAGTAGAGAGAATAGTAAATTTAAAAAGTGTTGTGAGTAGAGAGAAGTGGGTCCCATTTCCATTTTGGGAAATTATTGATTATTGTGGGACGCCCAAAAGGGAAATTTTTCGGTATTATTGTGGAACGGAGGAAGTATTTTTTTTTTGTTAAATATTCCTCCGTCTCATTTCATACTTCACCATTTTGAGATTGCACGCAAATTAAGAAAAAAAAAAGTGGAGAAAGTGTTGTAAGTATAAAATTAAAATAAGATAGAGAATGAGTGGAGAGAATAGTAAATTTGAAAAGTGTTGTGAATATAAAAGTGAAATATGAGAGAGAATGAGTGGGTGGAATAGTAAAGATTCTTTGTCATTTTAGAAAAGATGAAACTTTTAACGGGACACCCGTTTTGACAAAAGGTGAAGCTTGAAATGGGACAGAGGAAGTAGTGTGGCAAAAATTTTACAAAAAACGCGTTTTTCCTTAAGTTTAGAAAAGATGTGTTTTGTTTCCTCCGCTAGTGTCAGTGTAACAAAGTGACAGTGCATGTGTAACAAAGTGCCAGTATAAAAAGTTTCAATGTAACAAAGTGCCGGTGTAAAAAAGTGACAGTGCATGTATATTAAGTGTCAGTGTTAGTGTAACAAAGTATCAGTGTAAAAAATGTAAGAACATGGATTGCAAAATATGTATACTTAATAAATATAAGTGACATGTATAAATCATTTTAATAATGTTATTATAAAGTATAGAATATTAATTAAATGTGTAGAATTCCCGAGGTGGAAATTACCTATTTATGATGGGCAGAATGGTAATTTCACACCGCTTAATTGAAAGGGTGTAGTCCCTTGATGAGGTGTCATTGTTTCCTATATATAGAGGCCTACCATCAGCCTAGAAACATACATTATTCTTATATACTCTCTCCATAAATCTGAGTTCTAAGGAAGGCATTCATCATCAAGAAGATCTACAATTTCCTCCTTGATTTTCTTCTTCTTCTCTTCCTTCCTTGGCAAGAACAACATCAAGTAACAAGATGAACTCAACAGGTATCACGCTTCCGCCTTCATCTTCTTCTCTTACTTAATCTAGACTTGAGTGCTTTCGGGTTATTGAAATAGGAATGTTCCAACAATTGGTATCAGAGCCGCTCAAGTTTTGGATTAAGTTTGAATTCTTATAGCATATGTTTTGCTTTACTTTGATTCTTAATCATGTTGATATCATCATGTTATGATGTTATTTAAATGCTCTAATTCGTTGCTAGAGTGTTATTATTCATTACTTGGTTAAATTCTGAATATGGATTGAAGTTTTGCACAAAAGGACATGATGGTTCATGCAAGATTATCCCATTGACACAACAGAGCGTTTTATGTCGCACAACCATGTTGGATCTACTTGCATTCATGTCTTGGTTAAGCGTTAATTTTTGCTTGCCATTCATCTTTTGTGTGAAGAAAAATTTTCAGTGAAAAGGGTCTTGCTCGGCCAATTATGAAAATGTGCCTTTTGAAAAAAGCTGTGAATAGTGACTGCACGGGAGTGCAAGTTATAACGCACGGCCGTGCAAACACTGTTCACGTATTTTCAAAATTTTCCAATTTGATTCGGCCGTGCAATAATGAACTAGTGCAACTCTAATTCATTTATAGAGTATTATGTTAAATTATAATTATAAATTTTGGTTTTACTCAAATGACTTTCAATTCTTAATGTAAGATTATCCCATTTTGAACATAGCCACCATCATTGGATGCGTTGTGAGTTTGTTCAAATGCATAGCCACGCATTTAAAAATGTGTTGTGAGTATGCGGATCTTCTTGCTTTGGTTGAATATTGATTCACCATTAAGTTAAGAATTGATAGTCAAAATCTGGAAAATTTGACATTCAGGGTCTGCTCGGCCGAGCACCTTCCTTGACTCCTACTGAAGCACTCCATTTGTATCAGCACAACGTTTGAAATTTTTTGAAAAGGCGCCATCCAACGGTCATGGTGCTCGGCCGAGCACCCCTAAGGACTCGACCGAGCACCTCTAAGGACTCGGCCGAGCACCCCTAAGACTTGGCCGGGCATAAGGGATCAGAAAGGGATGTTCTCTGGTGGGTTTTGCTCGGCCGAGCACCTTCCTTAACTCGGCCGAACATGACTCGTTTTGGCCAAATTTTCAAAATTTTCAATATTTTGCTATTTTGATTAATTTTCATTCATTATTTGAGTAAAGTATACATTAATTTGTGCCCTAAAGTGTGATTAATTATATGCTTAACAATTTCATACATTTCTAAACAATATTGTCGCCAAAGTGATTTACGTTGTTTAGATACGAAATTGTAAAGTGATGAATGTTTATATTAATATGTGATAACATGCTTGTTTCCCAAAGGAGACCTTGTTGTTGACTAAATATTTACATTCATGGGATAATAATTGAATAAAACGTTTGATCATTTTAAATACTTTGATCCATCCCAAAGGAAGGCGGGTATTTAAAATGAGTTGTTTATAATTGTCGGGTAACAAATACTTTAAATGTTAGGACATTTTTAATACTTGAACCGGCCCAAAGGAAGGCAAGTATTTGAAATGTGTTGTTTAAAGTCATTTATTACCCTAATCTAAATCAAATTATGAGTCAATTCGCAATCCAAAGATTAGTTTTGATGTCATGCTGATTATCTTTTTGATGGGATTCATTGATATAGTTAATCACTTTATTCATTATGTAGTTTCTTATACATGTTTTGTATTCATTCTCCGTTCTTCTTATTCCCAACAAATTTGATAAACGCTTCATCTATTACTACTGCCATGAACAATGTTCCAATGATTAATGGGATTAACTTTAAAACTTGGAAAAATAATATAACGATGATCTTAGGATGTATGGACATCGATCACGCATTAGGGGAACCAAGTCCCGCTAAAGGAAATACCGTTATAGCACGGAAAAATGTTGAGCAATGGGAACGGTCCAACCGCGTGAGTCTAATGATCATGGAAAATGCAGTTTCATAGACATTTTGGACAATGTCTCTGAGATCGAAAATGCTGAGTTTTTCTTGAATTCTTGTGGAAACTTGTTTCCATTCGGTACAAGGGTGAGAAAAATCTTAGGGAGTACATTATTGAATTATTTCAATTTTCGATCAAACTAAAGGCACTTAAGTTAGAGATTTCGGAAGATTTTCTCGTGCACTTAGTTTTGATCTATCTTCCTCCTCAATTTGGTCCTTTTGAGGTGATCTATAAATGTCAAAAGTACAAGTGGAATATTAATGAATTACTTTCACATATGATATTAGAGGAAGATAGGATGAAATATCTTAAATTAGAAAGTACTCACTCAGCATTTACTTCTTCTCGTGGGATTAAGAAAAAAGAGGGAAGGAAATTGCGGTTGCAAGTAAGAAGTGTAAGGGATCATTTAATGATCATAAAGTCAAGAAATGCTTCTTTTGCAAGGACCTTACTCGCATGAAGAACGACTACCATAAGTATCGCGAATGGCGAATTCAGAATGGTATGTCATTTGGTCCAATTTTTACTAAGGCAAATTTGATTTCAATTCCTTAATATACATGGTGGTTGTATTTGGTACAACAACTCATATTAGTTCATGTATGCAGGATTGTCTGAATTACCGAATTCCCAGTAAAGATGAGAAATACATCTATATGGAAGCTGGAAATCCGGTTGAAGTTATAGGCTTAGGGACTTTTAGATTAATGATAAGTACTGGCTATTATTTTGTACTAAATAATATATTCATTGTACCGTCCTTTAGATGGAATTTAAAATATATCACAGTTTTGGACAAGAAAGGTTACTCTTGTTCTTTTGATAATAATAAATGTGATCTTTATTTTAAATTCCTAACTTGTCGGTACTAGTACTTTGTCATATATCGATAATCTTAATTTACTTGACACAGTCAAGAAAATGAATGAGTCCCATAATAATGAAACCAAAACTAAAGGCACTAAGCAAAAGTTATCAAGTGAAAATTCTTGTATTCTATGGCATAGGCGTTTGGGTCATATCTCCAAAGAGAAAATTGATAAAGCTTATGTCAGAGGGAATCCTAAAAACAACTTGATACTCCGGATAAAACCTTTTGCATTTAGTGTTTTAAAGAAAAATTTACAAACATTAAAGGAAATAGGATCTTTAAGAGTATCAAACGTCTTGAAACTAATTCATATGGACCATTCACTAACCCTTCATGGAATGGTCAACAATATTCCATCACATTCATAGATGATTACTCTCATTATGGATACATTATTTTCTTCATGTAAAGTCTAAATCATTGGACGTATTGGGTGAATGACGTCCAAGTCCTTTATATTCGCTATCTTGAAGAGTGTGGGATTGTCCCTCACTACACCATGCCGGGCAAACCTAGCATAGTATAGTGGAGAGACATAATAGAATCCTTAAGGATATAGTAAGAAGTATGTTTTCTTGTACTTCTTTACCTCACTCATTATAGGCGACGCATTAAAAATCGCAACTTATATTCTCAATAGAGCACCTTCCATTAGGTTTAGCCCTATTTTAGGGTTTGCTAAGAGATCTAGGGGATATAAATTTTATGACCCGAAAACTAGAACAATTTTCGAGACTTGCAATGCTAGGTTCTTTGAGAATGTTGAATTTAGTGGGAGAAATAGTAATGATTTTGAATTTGAAGAGTTAGAGGAACCACTCTATATTCCTTTAACTTTAGTTCCTGTTGGAAATCAAGTAATTGTACCTGAAATTCAACAAAGAACATACAATTCAAAATAATATAGAGATTCCCGTAAATAACGAACAACATGAAAATGTTGGACATAAGGAAATTCAACAACCTCAAAATAAGGATGAACCAGTGCCCTTAAGGAGATCTACTAGAGAAAGAAGAAGTGCTATTCCGGATATTTGTATCTTGCGGAGAATGAGGACACCTTAGGTTTAGTGAAAGATGATCTAATCACCTTCCATGAAGCCATTAATAGTCCTAATTCTCATAAGTGGATCAATGCCATTAATGAAGAGTTAAAATCAATAAAAAACAATGACGTTTGGAGTCTTGTCCGATTGCCTGAAGGTGCAAAACCTATTGGTTGTAAATGAATTTTTAAAATCAAAAGGGATTCGCAAGGCAATATGGAAAGATATAAGGCACGTCTTGTTGCTAAGGGATTTACTCAAAAGGAAGGCATTGATTATAAAGAAACATTTTCTTCGGTATCTTCTAAACCCTCTTTTATGATCATTATGGCATTAGTGGCACATTATGATCTTGAGCTTCAACAAATGGATGTTAAGACGATTTTTCTCAATGGAGACATTGAGGAAACCAGCTATATAAGGAAATCAGAAATGGTGATCGATTCAGATCAAACTAATCAAATAGTTTGTAAACTTAAGAAATCCATTTATGGTCTCAAGCAAGCTTCTCATCAATGGTATTCAAAATTTAGTCAAGTTATTCTTTCATTTGGGTTTTGAAACGAATCTTGATGAAGATTGTGTATACCATAAGTTCAGTGGGAGTAGATTTATAATTTTGGTCTTATATGTGGATGATATTTTACTTGCTAGTAATAATAAGGACCTTCTAAAGGAAAATAAGAAATTTCTCTCAAACAAATTTGAGATGAAAGATCTTGGTGAGGCATCTTTTGTATTGGGAATCCAAATTCAACGTGATCATTCACGAGGTATTTTGGGATTATCACAAAAGAGCTATATAGAGAAGGTATTACAAAGGTTTAGCATGAAAAATTGTAAACCACATGACACCCCTGTCTCTAAAAAAGATAAATTCAGTTTAAAGTAATGTCCTAAAATTAATTTTAAATCCAAGTATACGAAAAATATCCCTTATGCACCGGCAGTAGGAAGCTTAATGTATGCGCAAGTCTGTACTCGTCCAGACCTTGCATTTATTATTGGGATGCTTGGTCGATACCAAAGCAATTCGGAAAGAAGAACATTAAGTCGCATCCAAAGAATGATGAAGTACCTATAAAACATTAAACTACATGCTTATGTATACAAAATCGGATCATTTTGAGATCATTAGGTATTTCGATTCTGTTTTACTGGATGCAAAGATATCGAAGGACATCATATGGTTATGTCTCTTGTGGGAGAGAAATAAGTATAAATTGAACAAATAGATATACAACTTATAGGATCAAACTCCATGTTATTGAATCCATTTTATAAAGCATTTTATGTTTCACGAGCATACTACTCATATGGGTGAAACAATTTTTGATAATGCATAATATAGTGGGAGTTTGTGTTGTACTTTATTTGCTATTTGTTTTATTCATATTGATCTCATTTGGTTAAATAGGACTAGTTGATGGAATATATATATATATATATATATATATATATATATATATATATATACTCCCTCCGTCCCACGTGAATAGATACTTATTTCCTTTTTGGGACGTCCCACGTGAATAGACACCGCCCAAAATGGAAAAGAATTTATATATATATATATATATATATATATATATATATATATATATATATATATATATATATATATATATATATATATATATATATATATATATATATATATATAGTATGTTTTAATATATATTCATTAAGTTTTTCATGCTACACATCTATACTTAATCTATGTCATTTAGTTGAACATATATATGTGATTAATGTGAGTTTAGTTGCGAATCAATTACAACGACTGCCCCTTTAGTTCCTATACTTGTGAAACTAATGGACAAGATTGTTTTAGAATGACAATGAAGTGCACATATGGATTGTCATTTACATTATGAATATGGTTTTATAAGAATTTGTTAAAGTATAAACACATGTTTGGGCAATCCAAGTGGGAGATTGTAAGAACATGAATTGCAAAATGTGTATACTTAATAAATATAAGTGACATGTAGACGTACATGTATAAATCATTTTAATAATGTTATTATAAAGTATATAATATTAATTAAATGTGTAGAATTTTCGAGGTGAAAATTACCTATTTATGATGGGCAGAATGGTAATTTCACACCGCTTAATTGAAAGGGTGTAGTCCCTTGATGAGGTGCCACTGTTTCCTATATATAGAGGCCTACCATCAGCCTAGAAACATACATTATTCTTATATACTCTCTCCATAAATCTGAGTTCTAAGGAAGGCATTCATCATCAAGAAGATCTACAATTCTCTCCTTAATTTTCTTCTTCTTCTCTTTCTTCCTTGGCAAGAACAACATCAAGTAACAAGATGAACTCAACAGGTATCACACTTCCGCCTTCATCTTCTTCTCTTACTTAATCTAGACTTGAGTGCTTTCGGGTTATTGGAATAGAAATGTTCCAACAAAAAAGTGTAAGTGCATGCATATTAAGTGTCAGTGTAACAAAGTGCCAGTAAAATGATTTTTCCTAAATTTAAAAAAAAATGTATTTTTTGTAAGACCAATTCAAAATTTTTACAATAAAATAGAATGTAAATATAATATAAATTATTTAATAGTGGATGTAAAAATATAAATTTTAAAACATGTTAATATATTTTACATTACGAATTCCACAAAATATTTTATATTATACTATCACGTAATATAATTTTTACGCTGCAATAAATATTTAATTGTAGCTGTTCTAGATCCACTGAAAACATTTCCAAGATAACTTTTGTTTTCTTATATACTCTGTCCCATTCGAAATGACATTTTTGCGTCCTTTTACGAAAATTAAGAAAAGTGATGTAAGAAAGAGAAAAAATATATAGTAAAATAAATGTTGTAAGTGAAAGATGATGTAGGAAAGAGAAAGTGGGTTAGGAAATAGTTAGTGTATATTTATTGTGAGAGTATGACAAGTGGGTCCTACAAATAAAAAAATAATAAAAAATTTTCAATTTTTGGGTTGTGCCATTTCAAATGAAACGCCCAGAAAAGTAATTTGTGCCCTTTCGAGCGGGACCGAGGGAGTAAATGTTAAAAATTCTTACCAATTTACATGAATCATGATGAAGATTAAAAATTTCTAAAAAAAATCAAACCCTTATAAACTTTAATGATCAAATTTCAACAAAATGAATTCGGTTAGATTTAAATAAAAACTCGTTTTAAACTTGTAGTAACCCATCGTTAACGATACGAATTTGGTAAGAAATTTGTAAAATTTAAATAAAAACTCGTTTTAAACTTGTAGTAACCCATCGTTAATGATACGAATTTGGTAAGAAATTTGTAAATTGGTTGGATAACTCGCCATGAACTCGTAACGACCTATTAATAAAGATATAAATTTGTTAAAAAGTTAAAACTTTAACTAAATCGGTCTTACTGATATAAATTTGTTACGACTTTATCTAAATTTGTCGCGTTTGAAAGTTTTAAGATGAGTTCGAAACTAATTCAAATTCGTCTCATATATTCCCATTAAAATCAAAGCTGCATTGTAATTTTTATTTATAACACTTTTCTGAATAATTTAATATTTACAAATTAAAAAAGAGACAATTATGTGTTTTTTTTAAAAAAAAAAAAAAAATCAGAAAGCCTTTTCTCTAGTGGTATACCATCTACCATTTTTTGTAATCAACTTTATAGATTATCTGTAATAATAGACTTCATAAAAATTTGTAATAAAGCAGAGATAATTGATCAATACGATGAAAATTTCTTGAATTTACACCAAACTTAAGAAGTGTTTATTCTTTATCGGTTTAAAGTGTTTACTTATTAAACTTTTTTGAAAACGCCCTTTCATTACAATCTATTAGCGACATGTATGGACGCGAATTTTTTGAATATTCCTCCTCATAATTGATTATTATTATAGAGGATTGGCTGGATAGCTCACCCTCTTAATCCGTTGTTGCAAGAGGGCGATCTGTTTTTCAATTTTAACCAAGATTTCCTCCGCTTAATGATCGACATATTTTCTCACTTAATCTCACAAATCTATTTTCTTTCATGCAACTTAATATTAGTTTATAGAGTAGTTAATATTTATTGATAATGCTTGCTTTTCTAGGGAATTTGCCCCATAAATTCTTTTTGGAACAAATCACTTTCCCCTAAATTCTTCATTGTATTAAAATGTCCCATAAGTTTTCATGTTGTATTATGTATAATACAACATTTAGTTATGCAGTAGTTTAAAATCATAATACTGCATCCGCACCACCGCCTCCGCCACAGCCCAGCTCCGCCGCCGCCGTCTGCTATCGCCGCATATCGAATTTCGGTCAATTTTCGCCGGAATCCTGTCAACTTTTGCTTTCTATATATTTGACTATGAATTGGTCTAGAAAATAATGATTTTTTTAACATCAAATTATGGTCAAATGACAAGTGTGTTGAGATTAGAGGCTAACTTTGTCATCCTACTTGCATTTTTCATTTGGTCGTAAGCTCAAATCTCATGAATAAAGGAGGAGTTTTTATCAAAAATTATCTCAAAAATATAATATGTTATTTACAAAAAAAAAATTAAAAAATATGTAAATTGTGATATTACAAAAACTACTTTTTTTTTATCTTTTTAGTTAAAATAACTGATAATGCATTTATCTATTTATCAGTTGTTTATAACTGATAAATTCATTTATCAGTATTTTAAAGAGTATTTTATGCTTAATTTTTTGGTTAAATGATCCAATAAAAAATGAGTTTGAACATGACCGTTACTGCAACAAATTTGGGAGGCACCAGCTGGTCATCATATTTAATAGAAGGTTTTCCAATTCAAGCATAATACTCCCTCCGTCCCAATAAGAGCTTCCCATTTTGCCATTTTGGGTGTCCCGCTAATAGCTTCCACTTTCCCTTTTTGGACATCAAATATTAATATTTTAATGGTGGGACCCACACTATTAACACTAATACAACATCACTAACCCCTAACCCTAAAATAATTAATCCTTTCCCAAAACTAATTAATCTTTTCCCAAATTATTTTTCCAACAAATTCATTTACACAAACAAACTGATCTCTCTCCTCACTCTTACTCTCTCTCCTCACTATCTAGATCGTTCTTTACGAAGAACGAACCCTAATTCTTTCTCTCTCTATTTCTCTCTCTCGAATTCACTGGAAATCGGTTGATGTTTGTGGGATTTACGAATCCTAATCCTTCTCCTTTCCTCATGGATACCGATTTATCAACCAAATCCTACTCTCTTTCCTCACTACCTAGATCGGTCTTGCTTGCTTACGAACCCTAGTTCTTTCTCTCTCTATTTCTCTCTCTCGATTTCACTCAGAAATTGGTTGATATTTTAGGGATATCATACATAATCCTTCTGCTTTCTTCATGGAAACCGATTCATCAACGATTCTGAACCCTAGTTCTTGCGAAAAAGGCGAATCAGTTCAAGGGGAACCCATTTCTTCAAATTTCTTGGAGGAAAGAGAAGAAGATCATAACATTTTTGGGGAAATTCTTACGAATCCACCTCGAAGCACCGTTCCCATTTCTGTTTTCAACGAACCATGGTGGTCTCTCTCAAAGCAGCTTGATGCCATCACAGATCGGAATAGTCCCAAAGCTACACGCGAAAGGTAGAAACCCACGTAAAGGATTTGTTGATGTTGGGTTTGCACCGTCCGCTATACAATCTTGGCTTAAGGAGCGGTGTTTATGTCTTCTTTCTCATTCTTTGTGATTCTCTCGTGTTTGAAATGATGAATATGGCTTGTTTGGGTACATTTTGGGAGTTGGGTGAATGTTATGTGTGAAATGATGAATATGGCTTCTTGACCTAATCTGTGATTGCTACCTTTAATTGCTCACATCAATGAATTTGTTGATATGAACTTTGTTTGCCTTGGTTTTGACCTAATGTGTCTTTGCGATTGGTATTGTGTGCTTGAATTAAGTTTGAATTGGTGAGATGCATGTTGAACTTGTTTGCCTTTGTCATTCTATGATGATTAAAGTGAGATTGCAACCGCATTCATTTCATACATCATGCCTTCAAACTTGTTTGCGGACCGACCCAAGTTGTTCATTTGATCTTGAGTCAAGTTGGGTTTGGCCGAAGTTGCATCGACATCTTGAATTTTTGGATATGGAGTTTGGAAATTTTTGGATATGGGCTTGGCGATAAAGTTGCTTGTTGATGGCTTGGAAATTTTTGAACTTGTTGATGGTACCTTGTTGATGGCCGCTTGTTCTTTGCTTGTTCTTTGTTTGTATTTTATTTTTGGTTACTTGTTTTTGGTGCGTAAGCATGGCCTTTATGATGATTCAATGAAGTTTGAATTGGTGAGATGCATGTTTGAACTTGTTGACACTGTCTTTCTATGATGATTCTAAAATCTGAGAATGAAACTACATTACTTTGTACCATTCATTGACAGTAAACTTTTACAAAAAACTGTCTTTACAAAAGTGACCCTTCAAAAACTACTCTATGATGATATTTTTCTGAGAGTAGATATTTTTCTACAAACCATTGCCTAAAGACATGTGCACAAGTTCCATTTCATTCATCATGCCTTCAAACTTTCTTTGGCTCGCTTGTTGTAGATACCTAATGCAACATTGAACTAATTCTTTGTTAACTGACAAGTTTTTTGGAAGTTGACCCCTTCTTTCTAACGAATCCTTTCCCAAATGCTCTAAGGAGTAGTTGTTCGCACCCCTAACACTCATTATCTGTCTCAAAGTTGATTGCAAAGTGAGGAACAACTTATTGAGTGTGTATGGAGTTAACCTTTGAAATGCATGGAATTAAAAACTACTTCATCTCTTAATGGATGAAATGTGATTGCTTCAAGGCTAAAAATCAGCCTTGCTATTCTGTTTTCATATGTTAACTGAGGTTTAATTGCATTGGTGTGAGCCTTGATCACACCAATTTTTTTCCATCTCCCAATTGTACTTTTACTTATACCCAAAGCTTGACTTAAATTTCTAATAGTTCCTCTCTTTCGAAAGTCTATTTCTTTCATTTTTTCTTCATCTAATTTCACCCTTTTACTTCTTAATACTCCTCCTTTGTTTGAATGAATATGGACAGGTTTACCTTGGTCCCGTTGCTCCACCACCTTCCTCCAATAAGTGAAGATCCTCCTTCTCGAGAGACCAAATTTTGAAGCAGCTTGATCACGGATTCCTCTTGGCAGCCTTTCCATTCACCATAGATTGCGGCAAAACTGACCCAAGTTGTTCATTTGTTCTTGAGTCAAGTTTGGTTTTGCCAAGATAAGTTGCATCCCGACATCTTGAATTTTTGGATATGGAGTTTGAAATTTTTGGAATAACTTTGTTTGGCCGCAAAGCTGCTTGTTGATGGCTTGGAAATTTTTGGATATGGGTTTGCCCAGTAAAGCTGCTTGTTGATGATGGCTGTTTGGAAATTTTTGAAAATTTTTGGATATGGGTTTGGCCAGCAAGTTTATTATCTGTAATTATGGAGGGAAATTTATTTGTAATTTTCACAAGGATTGTAATCCTTGTTTATGTAGAAAACTTTTTTTTTTTTATGGAGGGAATAGTACAGCTTTTTGGATTTCACAAGGATTGTAATCCTTGGCCAGTAAGTTATTTGAATTTTGGTGGGAAATTAGAATGGAGGGAAATGAGGATTTAACTCCCTTAATCTTCATTAACAAATCCCTTTCCCATTATTTTATTCTCTTTTTATTCTCTCCTTAATTTGCGTGCACAAAAAGTTTTGGGCACCTCTTATTGGGACGGAGGGAGTATTCAACTTCTTGACTTTGAAAAAAATTGTCTAAAAGCAATAGAAAATGACATTGATTATGCCAATGTAACAATTAGTCTAACCAGACACTCTGATGCTAATACTTTTTGGTTTAACCGTTTGTATTTGTGTCGGGCACTTTTATTTTAATTTTGTTGATAAGGGTCCGACAAGATAAACAAAAAAGTTCGTGCATATTCTGATGCTCGTACTTTTTGATTTACACTTTTGTGCTCGTGTCGGACATTTCTATTTTAATTTTGTTGATAAGGGTCCGACAAGATAAACAAAAAAGTTCGTGCATATTCTGATGCTCGTACTTTTTGATTTACACTTCTGTGCTCGTGTCGAACACTTCTATTTTAATGTTGTTGATAAGGGTCCGGCAAGATAAACAAAAAAGTCCGAGCATATTATGATGCTCGTATTTTTTGGTTTACCCTTCTGTGCTCGTGTCGGACATTTCTATTTTAATGTTGTTGATAAGGGTCCGGCAAGATAAACAAAAAAGTTTGTGCATATTCTGATGCTCGTACTTTTTGATTTACCCTTTTGTACTCGTGTCGGACACTATTATTATTATTTTAATGTTATTGATAAGGGTCCGACAAGATAAACAAAAAAGTTTTATTACTTTTAACTAAACCTGAATCTATTAAATCTACTTCACTTTATAAAGAAAGGCTGATTAAAGTCAATACTACATTTCCATTTGCTGGCCTGCACATGCTGCCAAGTCATTGGACCACCATCACCATTATATACCAAACACACACATCACACATTTCCAACTAATTTTCACTCACTAATTAGTTGGCTTTTCAAACTGTAACTAATAAGAATGTTCAACTAACCCCACAAAACTACAAAAAAGGCTATTCAGTGTCAGAGATATTATCTCACACTGAAAATTGACAAACTTTGTCTATAATATATAAAGATTTTGAGCCAATTTCCCTAAAACCAATTGATGTCAAGGAAAATGATCCATGATCTTTATATGTCATAGACAAAATTTGTCAATTCCCAATATAAAATAATATCTCTAGCATTCTAACATTCAATTTGTCAATTCCCAAATTGTTAATTTGTAATACATAAATATCACACATAGATAATCTCCAAATTAGTACATTCTAATTTCTGTCTGCTAGTTATTTCAGTAGGC
This sequence comes from Adenophora triphylla var. japonica, assembly GCA_022495995.1. NCBI lineage: Eukaryota > Viridiplantae > Streptophyta > Magnoliopsida > Asterales > Campanulaceae > Adenophora > Adenophora triphylla. Next base: position 117,363 of record JAFEMH010003304.1, read on the forward strand.
AATAAGTTCATTAAAGAAAGCTATGCCTAACTTGTCTCTCCTAGACCAGACCTTGGGGGCCCACCATCCTTTTTCCTTCGACTAAATCCAATACTCCCTCCGTTCAAGTACATGTTTCACAGTTACTGTTTATGCGTGGATTAAGAAAAAAAATAATGATATAATATTGTGAGTGTAAAAGTAAAATAGGAGAGAGAATGAGTGGAGAGAATAGTAAATTATAATGGTGTTGTGAGTATTAAAATAATGTAGGAGACAAAGTGTGAAGTATGTAATTGGACGCCCAAAATAGAAAGTGTGAAGTATGTAACTGGACGGAGGGAGTATGTAGTAGTTGGACTCACTGTCCCCATGAATCGATGTTCTCGTGCTTCTAATAATGGCCGAGATTTGATCATATTTAATATTTTACGAGAGATGAATGATCGAAATGAATCGGATGTTTGGTGAAATTCACGTATGTTATAGATCAATTCATCTTTGGCGGCAAAATTCCACCAAATTCATGGATTTTTCCATTCGAGAATCCTCATTTTCAAGACAACCTTCGAACGGATATGATGGCACTACAAAATTGAAAACGCTTATCAGAGATCAATGTAATCGATTCGACCTTGTAGCAAACTGCATCAGTTCAATTTTCACCCTACAATATTGCATTAGCAAACACAAACAAGTTCATGCGAACAAAATTGAAATTAGATCGAAGAACGACTACCATTTTTGTTCCTTTTGAGTTAGAAGAATGAATGAGGAAGACGGGCCCAACAAAAGAATAAATTGGACTTTTTTTTTTTTGGAGATGCAGGGAATCGAACCCTGTGCCTCTTGCATGCAAAGCGAGCACTCTACCATATGAGCTACATCCCCAACACTCCCTCCTAGACCAGACCTTGGGGGCCCACCATCCTTTTTCCTTCGACTAAATCCAATACTCCCTCCGTTCAAGTACATGTTTCACAGTTACTGTTTACGCGTGGATTAAGAAAAAAAATAATGATATAATATTGTGAGTGTAAAAGTAAAATAGGAGAGAGAATGAGTGGAGAGAATAGTAAATTATAATGGTGTTGTGAGTATTAAAATAATGTAGGAGACAAAGTGTGAAGTATGTAATTGAACGCCCAAAATAGAAAGTGTGAAGTATGTAACTGGACGGAGGGAGTATGTAGTAGTTGGACTCACTGTCCCCATGAATCGATGTTCTCGTGCTTCTAATAATGGCCGAGATTTGATCATATTTAATATTTTACGAGAGATGAATGATCGAAATGAATCGGATGTTTGGTGAAATTCACGTATGTTATAGATCAATTCATCTTTGGCGGCCAAATTCCACCAAATTCATGGATTTTTCCATTCGAGAATCCTCATTTTCAAGACAACCTTCGAACGGATATGATGGCACTACAAAATTGAAAACGCTTATCAGAGATCAATGTAATCGATTCGACCTTGTAGCAAACTGCATCAGTTCAATTTTCACCCTACAATATTGCATTAGCAAACACAAACAAGTTCATGCGAACAAAATTGAAATTAGATCGAAGAACGACTACCATTTTTGTTCCTTTTGAGTTAGAAGAATGAATGAGGAAGACGGGCCCAACAAAAGAATAAATTGGACTTTTTTTTTTTTTTGGAGATGCAGGGAATCGAACCCTGTGCCTCTTGCATGCAAAGCGAGCACTCTACCATATGAGCTACATCCCCAACTTTGCTATTATTTATTTATTTTTAACCTATTTAACAATTTCTGCTAACAATTTTTACTTCCCATTTCCAATTATGCTACGTTTGTTTGGGAGAAAATGTTTTTCTCATTTTTCGATATTTGGTAAGCACTGAAAAATAGAGAAAATATTTTTCCCATTTTTCTAAGTAAAATTACTTACGAATTTTTCCTATATAAAACTTTTCCTAAAAATGGTAACACCATACACACACCTAACTTTCCATACACCCTACACGTTATACACCCCACATCAACCACCCCTACCCCATCCCCTCATAAAAAAATTATTTATATTAAAATTATTTTTTACAATCCCCCCCCCCCATTATGCATGCAAGTAAGTCTCCTAGGCCAGACCTTGGGGCCCCACCATCCTTTTCCTTTGACTAAATCCAATATGTAGTAGTTGGACTCACTGTCCCCATATAATCGATGTTCTCGAGCTTCTAATAATAATAATGGCCGAGATTTGATCATATTTAATATTTTACGAGATGAACGATCGAAATTAATCGGATGTTTGGTGAAATCCACATGTTAGATCAATTCATCTTTGGCGGCCAAATTCCACCAAATTCATGGATTTTTCCATTCAAGAATCCTCAATTTCAAGACAACCTTCGAACAAATATGATGGCACTACAAAATTGAAAACACTTATCAGAGATCAATGTAATCGATTATGCCTTGTAGCAAACTGCATCAGTTCAATTTTCACCCTACAAATATTCCATTAACAAACACAAACAAGTTCATACGAACAAAATTGAAATTAGATTGAAGAGAGACTACCATTTTTGTTCCTTTTGATCTAGATGAATGAATGAGGAAGACAGGCCAACAAAAGAATGAATTGGATTTTTTTTTTTTTTTTTTTTTTTTGAGATGCAGGGAATCGAACCCTGTGCCTCTCGCATGCAAAGCGAGCGCTCTACCATATGAGCTACATCCCCAACTTTGCTATTATTTATTTATTTTTAACCTATTTAACAATTCTGCTAACAATTTTTACTTCCCATTTCCAATTATGCTATGTTTGTTTGGGGGAAAATGCTTTTCTCATTTTTCGATATTTGGTAAGTACCGAAAAATAGAGAAAATATTTTCCCCATTTTTCTAAGTAAAATTACTTACGAATTTTTCCTATATAAATCTATTCCGGAAAATGGTAACTTTATACACACACCTAACTTTCTATACACCCTACAAGCAGGCCCGTCTCAATCATTTTTGAGGCCCTGTGCAAAAATAAATATTGGGCCCTTAATATATAAAAAATACACACAATATATAAGTACTTTTTAAAATTCATTACATTGATCATAACTTTTGAATACAACTTAAATATTTTATTTAAAAAATGACATTCTTCGAGCACTCTTTGAAGCAAAATCATCAATCAAATCTTCATAATCGACACTTTCCAAGAGCTCATTCTCAATTGCTATCATCGCTAATCCATTAAGTCTTTCTTGTAACATTGTAGAACGCATATAAGACTTCAACAACTTCAATTTTGAAAAGCTTCTTTCTGCAGTTGCAACAGTCACAGGAATAGTTAACAATATTCTATAAGCAATAAACACATTAGGGAAACAATCCAAATCTTTCAAAAATTTCAAAATATCAATAGCTTTCACTTTGTCTCCGGGTAAAACATCCCTAAGCAACTTTAACTCCATATATAATTCATTCCCATCAACATCAGATAACTCATTATGCTTAAGTGCATTTTCACGTTTACTATTTTTTTAATTTTATTACCAGATTCACGTTTACTATTTTTTTTTAGGAGGCATTGTTGAAATTACAACAAAAAGAAAATTGTAACACTAATACTAATAATAAAATTATTAGAGTACAAAATTGGAATGAAAAACCTGGACTGGAAATTGGGTTTCTTCAAAAGGGATTCTCTCAAACATGGCGCATCATCAGAGAATTCATTAAGCCAGCTAAATACAGAGAGGCGCTAGAAGTGACTTCAGCTTGATTTATCTATGAGGACAAACATGGAGATTCTTGTGGAAGAACGGAAGAAAGAAGTTTTGTTGATTGCCCTAAATTATGATTGTAGTCAAATATAAACATTTTTATTTACCGTTGTTACAATCAATCGATCGATTCCTCTTCAATCAAGCCGCAATTTTCGAGTTGCCGTTTGAACTTCTTCCTTAGTAATTTCAGATCTGCTTTTTTTTTTTTTTTTCACTCATCGCTGTTTAAGAAGTGCCGTCCGTTGTTTTAAAGAATTTCTCCTACAGGCTACAGGAAGGGATATGATTTTGGGCCAGGTAGGCAATGGGCTGAAAAAAATATGGGGCCCTTGAAAATAATGGGCCCTGTTCATTTGCTCCTTTTGCACACCCTTGTCAATGGGCCTGCCTACAAGTCATACACCCCACATCAACCACCCCTACCCCATCCCCTCAGAAAAAAATTATTTATATTAAAATTATTTTTTACAATCCCCCCATTATGCATGCAAGTAAGTCTCCTAGATCAGACCTTGGGGCCCACCATTCTTTTCCTTTGACTAAATCCAATATGTAGTAGTTGGACTCACTGTCCCCATGAAATCGACGTTCTCGTGCTTCTAATAATAATAATGGCCGAGATTTGATCATATTTAATATTTTACGAGACGAACGATCGAAATTAATCGAATGTTTGGTGAAATCCACATGTTAGATCAATTCATCTTTGGTGGCCAAATTCCACCAAATTCATGGATTTTTCCATTCAAGAATCCTCATTTTTAAGACAACCTTCGAACGGATATGATGGCACTACAAAATTGAAAACGCTTACCAGAGATCAATGTAATCGATTCTGCCTTGTAGCCAACTGCATCAGTTCAATTTTCACCCTACAAATATTCCATTAACAAACAAAAACAAGTTCATACGAACAAAATTGAAATTAGATTGAAGAGAGACTACCATTTTTTTTCCTTTTGAGCTAGAAGAATGAATGAAGAAGACGGCTCAACAAAAGAATAAATTGGAATTTTTTTTTTTGGAGATGCAGGGAATCGAACCCTGTGCCTCTCGCATGCAAAGCGAGCGCTCTACCATATGAGCTACATCCCCAACTTTGCTATTATTTATTTATTTATTTATTTATTTATTTATTTATTTATTTATTTATTTATTTATTTATTTATTTATTTATTTATTTATTTATTTATTTATTTATTTATTTATTTATTTATTTATTTATTTATTTATTTATTTATTTATTTATAACCTATTTAACGATTTCTGCTAACAACTTTTACTTCCATTTCCAATTATGCTACGTTGTTTGGAGAAAAATGTTTTCCTCATTTTTTCGATATTTAGTAAGCACCGAAAAATAGAGAAAATATTTTTCCCATTTTTCTAAGTAAAATTACTTACGGATTTTTCCTATATAAAACTTTTCCGGAAAATGATATCACAATACAAACACCTAACTATCCATATACCCTACACGTTACACTCCACATCAACCACCCCTACCTCATCCCCTCATAAAAAAATATTTATATTAAAATTATTTTTTACAATCTCCCCCCTCCCCCAGTCGGGTAAAAAAAATTAATCATTTTAAATTTATTTTAACAACTCCCCATTCCCACCACCACCACCACTTCAAGGTCAATTTTTTTTTTTTATTAATTTTAAAATTATACTTTAACAACTTTCCCACTTTCAAGCAATTTTTTATTCATATTAAAATTATTTTTTAACAACCCTCACCACCCTCACCCCCACCAACCCAACCACCAACCCCCCTCCCACGGTCAAATTTTTTTTTACTCATAATTAATTTAATTTATTTTTTAACAACTCCCCCACCTAGCCCCACTCCTCTACTCTCGGCTACCCACCCTATCCCCTCTACACTCTCGAGCATACCATCATCTTACCCTTTATATTTCCCCCACCACCCCTATCCTACCCTTACCCTACCCCCACACCCTACCTTATCAGCACCCTAGCATACCATTATCTTTTCAACTTATCTCAAATTGTGTTTTTATCGAAAAATATTTTCATTAAACACATGAAAATATTTTTCGAAAAATATTTTTCTTATCAAACAGCCGAAAACATGTTTATGTCATTTTTCGGAGAACATTTTCATTTTACGAAAAACATTTTACGAGAAATCATTTTCCGAAAATCGTTTTACGCGAAACAAACTTAGCCTAAATTGAATGAATATTACACATAAGTTGTTAAAAGAAACCAACTAGAAGTGCAATGGATCAAAACTGCACATTAACTAATTGTTTGCAAATTTGTACAAAAATCTTTGAACGAGACCAAACCCAAAATGCAAAACCAAGCCAGTAAAGAGTTCTATCAGTAAACATTAACTCCATCCTAAAGTATACTCCCTCTTTCCGGTTACAAACTACACATTTTCCTTATTGAGCGTTTCACTACAAACTAAATACTTTATAAAATAGAAATGTTTTATTACTTTTATATTAATGAGACTCACGTGTCATACTTACAACAATAATTCAATTATTATTCTCTACCCCAGTTTTTATCTCTTACCTTACTTTTCATACTAGTAACACCTAACACACTAATAATTTTCTTCATTTCCGTGCAAATAGTAAGTGTGTAACTTGTTCAAGTCCTCGTTATAATAGAAAGATTTTACGAACACTGGAAGAGCACTTTCAGCAACTTGTATGGTGTTTCATTACTGAGAGTGCCTTGTTGGTTACATAAAGTCATGTCAGCGGCCAGGTTTCGATCCTGGGACCTGTGGGTTATGGGCCCACACCACGCTTCCATTACGCCACTCTGATTTGGTTATCAATCAATCAAATATAGAAACCAAAAACAATAAGGGGCTAACATATACTCCCTCCGTCCCAGAACAATGTTCACATACACTGTTTGCACATGTTTTAAGGAGGGAGTATTATATTGAAAGTGTTGTGAGTGTGAAAATAAAATAGGAGAGAGAATGAGTGGAGAGAATAGTAAATTATAATGGTGTTGTGAGTATTAAAATAATGTAGGAGAGAGAATGAGTGGAGAGAATAGTAAAGATTTCTTTCCATTTTAGGTAAGTTTTAAATGTGTGAAGTAAGTTTTGGGACGCCCAAAAGGGAAAGTGTGAAGATTGTTCTGGGACGGAGGGAGTATAGCTGCATGTAGAAGGAAATAAAAACCGTCAACTGCCCTACAAACTCAACTAACATACTCCCTCCGTTCCGCTACAAACCGCACACTTTCCTTTTTGGGCATCCCATTACAAATCGCACACTCCCAAAAAGGAAACTTTATATTAATAAAATATCCACCCTACTCCACTCATTCTCTCTCCTACATTATTTTAATACTCACAACACCATTATAATTTACTATTTCCTCCACTCATTATCTCTCCTATTTTACTTTTACACTCACAACATTTTATTAAAATATCATATTCCTTAATTCCCGCGCAAACAGTGTTAGTGCGGATATTAGCGGGACGGAGGGAGTATATAGCTGCATGTAGACGTGTCCAAAATTTAACCGGAACCGGCTAACCGGCGGTTTTTAACCGGTTAACTAACCGGTCAAACCCGTTAACCGATTTAACCGTAACCGGATTAACCGAAACCGGCGGTTAACCGGTTCGGTTAAGGTTACAGATTTTTCAAACCGGCTAACCGGCGGTTATAACCGTTTGAAATTCCAGTCAGTTTTTTAACGTTTTCAGTTAGTTTTTAGGAATTCCAGCTAGTTTTTTAGAATTTCAGTCAGTTTTTTAACGTTTTCAGTTAGTTTTTTGAAATTCCAGTCAGTTTTTTAACGTTTCCAGTTAGTTTTTCAGAATTCCAGATAGTTTTTTAACGTTTTCAGTTAATAAAAGCTGTTAAAAATTCCGTTAAAAGGACTAATCTGGAAAAAAAAAAGGCTTCAGTTAACCGTTTTAACCGGATAAACCGTGTTAACCGGATAACCGTAACCTTTAGTACACGGTTAACAGTTAAGTTTTAACGATTTTTTTAACCGACGGTTATAACTGTTTGGACACGTCTAGCTGCATGTCATACTTGTAACGACCCCAATCCTAGGCACAATTTTAGTATCATATTATTTGATCTTAATATTATTGTTAATATTATGTGTTCATTTTATGTCCTCAATTTCTTAATATTAAGATGAGATGATTGGAAAATAAAATAATGTTCTATGGGAAAATATAAAAATAGAAAATAAAGAAAGAATGGAAATGAGATTAAAGTGTGTAGGCAAAAAAAATTAGAATAAATGGTTTAATTGCACTACCTTAGAATTTAGAAGACCAAATTATTTATTTTAGAAAGTCTTGGTTAATTTGGGGATGGGGGGCCATCACCTCCCCCCTTATTTCCCTCATCTTACTTCCCTTTAAGTCAACAAGCACCATGCCCTTCCCATACTTTCCCCTTATTATTACATCCTCCTCACTCTTTCTCCCTCATTTCTTCTTACTTCTCTCAAGAAATTCATGGAAGCATAATCTTGAAGCCTCATCTTCTTAAATTCCTAGCAAAGTCATTTCTTCTTCATTTTTCAATCCAAGAGTACTTTTGTGATGGGTGCATCTAGGAGAGATGATCAAGCCAAGAAAATCCTTAATCCACCTCTTAATTTCTAAGGTGAGTTATTATGACCCTTCCCTTCATTAAATGCTCATGAATTCTTTATTGTGATTCTTGTTATGTGGATAGTTGTTTAAATGCTTTGGAACCATCTTGAAGTTGGAAAAATTGATAAATGATATGGATTGATACCCTTGTTCTTGGAAGTGGATTTAGAATGTAAGAAATGTGGGGAGTTGATTTTAGAGAGTTAAACTTGAAATGTGTTGGTGAATGGGTTGGAAATCTTGAGGAAATAATCTAGGTTTATGTTATTTTGGGTTTAATTAAATTAAGAAGTTTAGACTTGAAATGTGATAGTGAAATGAGTAAGAGATTCAAGGGATAAATGATATAAGAATAAATCATTTTGGGTTACATGGTTTAGTATGAGAGTTATGAGGTTAGTAAGCCCTCTAAGTTCACCAAATTTGAGCATGCTTGGGTTTAGATTTGATTTAGTTGTAAATTGGAAAAATCGCCTCCCGGGCGGTCGCCCACGGGAGCCGGGCGGTCGCCCATGACCACGTAAAATAACCTTCATCTTACCTTGCTTGGGCGGTCGCCCATACCCCTCGGGGCGGTCGCCCATGTCGTCGAAGTTTTTCCAGCTTCCTTTCCCCGCCGAATTCTTACTAGCAACCTCCTAGCATGATCCTTAACCAATTTAAAGTAGTGGGACTTAACCTTTCCGAATATGAATTTAATCCTTTTAACCTAGGTTAAAGTAGATTACTTGGGCCACTTAATAACACCTTAAATGGGTTAAATTGGAACTAAGGAAGCATTCTAAATCCGCCTCAGGAATTGTTTGGCAATCTTGTTTGACCACTTATAAATTGTGACTTCCACTTGGTAAATTGAACTTGGACCTTCATAGAGGCCATGTATTGTGATATATTGATTAAGTAAGATGGGTTGATGATATCTTATTATCTTACTTGAGTACATATCCATGGATAGTATTATGCTTAGTGTATTACATAAATGTTGCACTCTGATTATTGTTGAACATGCGTATATTTTACCATGTGGCTATATTGCTTATTTATGCATAGTGTTTTAAATAAATGTTGCACTATGTGATTTGTTGAACATGAGTATATTTTACCATGTGGCTATATTGCTTATCCCGTTTGTGGATTATATTTCAAGTAACTATTATGTGCTTGATAATGTGTTAATCAGCTGATATTGGGGGTATAACATAATACGATCAATTATGGAAGTGTGACCTAATGTGATCGGATTATGTTATATTCGCGACCGTCCCCTTCTCGTGGGCCACAGTTTGGGGTTATAGCATCTATAGTGAGCCAAAAGCCTTACGTAGTTGCTACTATCTTATTTGGTTCCCCGAAAACGGGTCTTATAAGATGTGAGTATTGCTTAAGCAACTCACTGTAAGATTGGAGTATTATTATACCCAATGTTGTACGACTATTGTTCAGACGGGAAAAGGTAAACCAAGGTAATGTAAGGTGTTTACAGCTTTTCCAATGTGTTATATGCGACTTGTTATGTGTTGCACCTTATTTGGCATATTGCTGCATTCATAATAGCTTGCTGAGATTTATTCTCACCCCTCTCCCTTTAATGTTTTAGATCCCGAGACAAAGCGGACCGACCAAGTAAGGGCGGAAAGGAGTTTAGAAGTGTTATTTTGAGAATTGTCGGGTTATGTATAGGTTAGTGTAGAAAGTGTATGTTGGCATAATTCTTTTAAAGGGTTGTATTCATAAACTCTAATTCTATTTTATATTCGACATCTTTTTGTAACAAAAATCGTTTACTACTTTCAAGGTTGGTCAACTCTTCCTCCAATGTGGAAAGGAGTGGAGTTATTTTAAAATGGTTATGTTTATGTTTGAAAGTTAAATAAAAGTTTTAAAAGTTTAGGCAATTTGGGTTAGTTTGAGGACGCTCCAGCTCGAGACACGTGTAGGTTCCGGGTCGGGGTCCTCACAGTTGGTATCAGAGCTCGGTTAGAGTTCTCGCAGAGTCTAGCCGAGTGAGAGTGTGTGATAACCGACGTCGAGGGTTTAATGCAGGAATTTGTTAATTGACAGAAAATGATAATGACCAACCAAAGAATCCAGGAAATGTGAGCAATATGGAGAGATAGATTCCTCCACAATCATTTGAGGTATATTGCCTGTCTCCGGAGTTAGGGTTCATACTTTTATAAATCCTCGTTTATTTCATTCTCATGTGGCATTACATTTCGTTTTTATTTGCATAAATGGTCCGAGAGTTGCCTTATGTACTGGAGGTTCTACTCCGATGGGAGAGTACCTCGAATCATCCTTGATTATCATGGTAGTTGTGATTAAGTGGGCATGGATTGCCGGTGGATATGGTAAATGTACCAATCCGTGAATTATTGTTATAATGACCTGAATTGATTGAGTAGTTGTTGTGTTTGGGAAGGACTGTTGTGAGAAGTGAGTCTCCTTATCTATGTTTGAATTGCCTCCGTGTATGGTTGAGGCGGATAAGTCATTATTTTCTATTATGTCATATATGCGTAAATGTCAGAAGTAGGGCCTAAGGAATGTGAAGGTCAATTGGGTTAAGTGTTATATTTAAATAAAAGACCCTTGAATTATCTCATGTACCGGTGGTAAATAAATTGGTGAACTCTTAGTTGAGGTTAGGTATATGGCCCAATTAAGAGTGGTTTATGGTTGTGTAACTTGCGTAAGTATTTATACATTGGTGTCTTGTGGTGGAGACTATATATATGAGACTAGTATTGAAAGTGATAGTCTAAGTGGGATTATATGGTTTATGAGATATCGCGAGTATGAGTTCTTATGGAACTGACATATATATTGCCTTATGTGCTATAAGTATATTCTCTAGTGAGAGATTGATTGTATTCTTGCTACTAAATTGAATAGAAAATCAGATATTCTTATAGGTTATATCACCCTATAAGTTGACTAAGTGGTGTTTTCCATGCGAGTTTCGGGTTTCCATCAGGTATCATGCCAGGATATTGAGGCTTTGAGTTGATATAAGGTACTATTTTGGTATTCGGATCCCTAGATAGAGTACACTAATTGGGATGAGGGAATTGATGATTCAACTTGGGAAATTATTTGATAAAGAAGATAATTAGCTTAGCGAATCTCCGTAAGGATAAATTAGCACTATATTTAGAAAGATGATACTTGGTGGATATTTATAGATTAAAGAGATCTCAAATAGGTAACTGTGAAGAATAAGTATTCGTTATTCCTTGTTGATGATTTGTATGACTGATTTTAGAAACTAATAGAATACTCAAAGGGTTATTAGTGGAACTTTTCGAAGTGTTACAATTACAGTGAATAATTGCTTTAAGGATATACTTAAGACAACCTTTGTATCTAGTATGAACGTTTTGATTTATAGGTGTGTATTAGTTATGGAGAGGTAAATAGGGTAAATGTGAAGAAGTATAATAGATATAGTTATTGGTGACTTAAAGGATCAACTTCAGGAATTGGTAATGTATGTATATGGTTGTTTTGAGAAATGATTATTATTAGTTGAGAAAATAAAATGAGGATGAATCTTATTGGAAGAAAGGATACTTTAGGATGATTTCACCCTATAGGTCGACTTAGTTGCGTGACTCATATGAGAGATTGGTGTGAGGCTTGGAAGGTATTGGTGTTATGCGGATTTGAGTTTGTTGATGGTTATCGAGAGGTAAGTTAGTTTACACTGTTAATGTTAAATCGCAATTTGGGGATGATTGATCTATGTGAGTTCCAATTATATTCTTCTATTAGGAAATCATGGTAATTGATCGGAAATTTGAGGTATGCAATACGTTGTTACTAAGTATAATACCAATATCGAAGGTATGGAAAGGATGACTCAAATTAAGTAAAAGTGTTGAATATTCAACTTGAGGAGTTATTGGATTGAGGATGATTTACCAAGTTTATAATCTTAATGAATGTTTTAGTGTTATTATCGGAGATAGTAATAGTATTGCGAGATTGTGTTTTCTTATAGAGAATTTAACTAAGTATAAATAGTATGAGTGGCGGCTACCCTATAAATAGAGGTCAACCAAGAATATTATGTTAGAATTGTTTAAATGTGTTTTAAAACTTAGAAGTGTGTGTTGAACTTCTGTATGAGCAATTGTGCCCTTCGGGGATAGTTTGATTTAGTAAGGTCAGTGAACCGTTTTTGTGTACATAAAAAAAAATCTGTGAGTAATTTAACTATCTATCACTGGTATGGGACGGTTGTAGATAATTAAATCACTCGAGTTATTTTGTTAGCTTATCAATCTTTTGAAAATTTCTTAAAATTGCGAGTGGTTTAGTTAATTAAAATTGGTATGGGACAGTTTTAAATAAATAAACCATTCGAGTCTCATCGATCTCTTTTTATCTATCCTTTGAAATTCGAAAGATGTTGTAATTTTTAGAAAGACTTGGTATTCTAAAGATATAATTTGTACAAGCAAGTAGAAAGGCAACCTAGTTCCCCTATAATGATTAATTGTATTAAAGTCTTGATACGAGAAATGATTTGATAAATTGTGGGGTTATTAATGTGACGGTCGCAAAGAGACTTGGTTTTTTGTATTGGAGTTGGATCGGCTCCGTTGTGGGTGGCCAACCATTTAATTTGAATATTGATCTGCACTGGACCCGAACATAATTGGAACATTGAATCGTGATATATAGTTGACCAAGATTCCGTTCGTGGAATCAGGGTCTTATTAGCATGTCCATATTTATTATTCCATGGGCAATTGTTTAATGTTGTATTATGAGAACTGCGGATAAGATAATTGAACTAATTCGTTTCAAGTGAGTCGAGACATAAGGTGGTTTGATCACAAATGTGGAAATAGAATTTTGACGTTGGAAGATTTGTTAGAACATTTAGAGTTCTAGATTGAACTTGAGAGTATTATCACGATGAATTTTGTGATTGAGTCACCTTGGAAGTAAAAAGGGTATGTTGTTTTGTTTATAGAAAGTTGAGTTGTAGTTCCTACTCATTATATCGGAATATAGTGATGAGATTCTTTGATCAAGTCCTCATATATGTTAGGGGATAGTTTGATGGTATAAATCCCATAGTATTAAATGGATTGGATAGACAAAGAATTGGGAAGGTCCTTTTGGAAGGTATGAATGCTATTAAGTTTAACCTTGTGAAAATTTGAGGAATCGTTACTTATTGTTGAGGATATGATACGGGCATGTACAATGGATGTTGGTAGCCGATAGGAAGTATGGTTACCAGTGGTTGGGTATGTATAAAATCAGTTATCATTCTGGCATTGAGATAAAACCTTATGAGGTGTGGTTCGGAAAGAAAATATCGATCTCTAATTTGTTGGGGTGAGGTTAGTGAAGTAAGGCCTAAGGTAAATTGGCGCCAAAGTTTGTTAGTCCATTTGAAGTTTTAAAAAGGGTTGGTGATTTGACTTAGAGACTGGCTTGGAGCAACTTATAGAGTATTTGAAGTTTTAAAGGTAACATCGTAATGTATTTGGAGACGTAAGTTGTAATACTTTTATTTAATTGTATTTTATTGAGGTCGTGAAAATTCGGGTTAGTGATATCTGTGTGGTATTCTTGGAACAGTAAGTTGAAATATCGTATTATTAATAGAATTAGAAATCTTGGGAAAGAATCACAACATTGAAGAGACTATTTGGGAATTGGAGTCTGAGGTATACATAAGTAACCGAGGCTGGTTGAACATTTAGGTAATTCTTTTTAAAATTCGGGACGAATTTTCTTTAAGGGGGAGTGAGTGTAATGACCCCAATCCTAGGCACAATTTTAGTATCATATTATTTGATCTTAATATTATTGTTAATATTATGTGTTCATTTTATGTCCTCAATTTCTTAATATTAAGATGAGATGATTGGGAAATAAAATAATATTCTATGGGAAAATATAAAAATAGAAAATAAAGAAAGAATGGAAATGAGATTAAAGTGTGTGGGCAAAGAAAATTAGAATAAATGGTTTAATTGCACTACCTTAAAATTTAGAAGACCAAATTATTTATTTTAGAAAGTCTTGATTAATTTGGGGATGGGGGGCCATCACCTCCCCCCTTATTTCCCTCATCTTACTTCCCTTTTAAGTCAACAAGCACCATGCCCTCCCCATACTTCCCCCTTATTATTACATCCTCCTCACTCTTTCTCCCTCATTTCTTCTTATTTCTCCCAAGAAATCCATGGAAGCATAATCTTGAAGCCTCATCTTCTTAAATTCCTAGCAAAGTCATTTCTTCTTCATTTTTCAATCCAAGAGTACTTTTGTGATGGATGCATCTAGGAGAGATGATCAAGCCAAGAAAATCCTTAATCCACCTCTTAATTTCTAAGGTGAGTTATTATGACCCTTCCCTTCATTAAATGCTCATGAATTCTTTATTGTGATTCTTGTTATGTGGATAGTTGTTTAAATGCTTTGGAACCATCTTGAAGTTGGAAAAATTGATAAATGATATGGATTGATACCCTTGTTCTTGAAAGTGGATTTAGAATGTAAGAAATGTGGGGAGTTGATTTTAGAGAGTTAAACTTGAAATGTGTTGGTGAATGGGTTGGAAATCTTGAGGAAATAATCTAGGTTTATGTTATTTTGGATTTAATTAAATTAAGAAGTTTAGACTTGGAATGTGATAGTGAAATGAGTAAGAGATTCAAGGGATAAATGATATAAGAATAAATCATTTTGGGTTACATGATTTAGTATGAGAGTTATGAGGTTAGTAAGCCCTCTAAGTTCACCAAATTTGAGCATGCTTGGGTTTAGATTTGATTTAGTTGTAAATTGGAAAATCGCCTCCCGGGCGGTCGCCCACGGGAGCCGGGCGGTCGCCCATGACCACGTAAAATAACCTTCATCTTACCTTGCTTGGGCGGTCGCCCATACCCTCGGGGCGGTCGCCCATGTCGTCGAAGTTTTTCCAGCTTTCCTTTCCCCGCCGAATTCTTACTAGCAACCTCCTAGCATGATCCTTAACCAATTTAAAGTAGTGGAACTTAACCTTTCCTAATATGAATTTAATCCTTTTAACCTAGGTTAAAGTAGATTACTTGGGCCACTTAATAACACCTTAAATGGGTTAAATTGGAACTAAGGAAGCATTCTAAATCCGCCTCAGGAATTGTTTGGCAATCTTGTTTGACCACTTATAAATTGTGACTTCCACTTGGTAAATTGAACTTGGACCTTCATAGAGGCCATGTATTGTGATATATTGATTAAGTAAGATGGGTTGATGATATCTTATTATCCTACTTGAGTACATATCCATGGATAGTATTATGCTTAGTGTATTACATAAATGTTGCACTCTGATTATTGTTGAACATGAGTATATTTTACCATGTGGCTATATTGCTTATTTATGCATAGTGTTTTAAATAAATGTTGCACTATGTGATTTGTTGAACATGAGTATATTTTACCATGTGGCTATATTGCTTATCCCGTTTGTGGATTATATTTCAAGTAACTATTATGTGCTTGATAATGTGTTAATCAGCTGATATTGGGGGTATAACATAATACGATCAATTATGAAAGTGTGACCTAATGTGATCGGATTATGTTATATCTGTGACCGTCCCCTTCTGTGGCCACAGTTTGGGGTTATAGCATCTGTAGTGAGCCAAAAGCCTTACAGAGTTGCTACTATCTTATTTGGTTCCCTGAAAAACGGGTCTTATAAGATGTGAGTATTGCTTAAGCAGCTCACTGTAAGATTGGAGTATTATTATACCCAATGTTATACGACTATTGTTCAGACGGGAAAAGGTAAACCAAGGTAATGTACGGTGTTTACAGCTTTTCCAATGTGTTATATGCGACTTGTTATGTGTTGCACCTTATTTGGCATATTGCTGCATTCATAATAGCTTGCTGAGATTTATTTTCACCCCTCTCCCTTTAATGTTTTAGATCCCGAGACAGGTGGACCGACCAAGTAAGGGCGGAAAGGAGTTTAGAAGTGGTATTTTGAGAATTGTCGGGTTATGTATAGGTTGGTGTAGAAAGTGTATGTTGGCATAATTCTTTTAAAGGGTTGTATTCATAAACTCTAATTCTATTTTATATTCGACATCTTTTTGTAACAAAAATCGTTTACTACTTTCAAGGTTGGTCAACTCTTCCTCCAATGTGGAAAGGAGTGGAGTTATTTTAAAATGGTTATGTTTATGTTTGAAAGTTAAATAAAAGTTTTAAAAGTTTAGGCAATTTGGGTTAGTTTGAGAACGCTCCAGCTCGAAACACGTGTAGGTTCCGGGTCAGGATCCTCACAATACTACTGAAGCAACTTAATTATTTCAGCCTGACAAAATGATAATAAATGCTACTCCGTCCCCAAACGAATGCCCAAAAGTAATTAACATTTAGGGACGGAGGGCGTATTTTACTATCCAAATCTCATACATCTAGTGATTATGTCTTCCGTTTAGCTAGCATATACAGAATATAAAGCACTATTGTGAACAAGTTAATAAAATAAAATTTAGGCTTCATTGAATATATCCTGTACACTAAACCAAAATTCACAAGCTAAGAAAAGCTCGATGTTGGAAGAAGGCCCAAGCAAGAAAAATTATACTTTGATTCCTCCGTCCCGAAATGATCTTTCCACTAAATAAAATTCTCAAGCTAAGAAAAGCTCGGTGTTGGAAGAAGGCCCATACAAAATCCTTTTCCATCAGTAAATATGCACATGAAGAAGGCCATATCAACGTCGTTGCAGGCTTGCAGCTATATCCAGAGAAACACTCAGACCACAGTCAGGTTTTAATGTTACTTCCAACGTTCCGAAACGGTCTTTTCACTTTTTTCGTTGTCAATCTGAAGCAGGGGCTTGTGGCAAAGGTGGTCAGTCGACCCCCTTCTTGCTACATCCAATTACCAAAAAGAACCCTGTTGAAAAAAACACCAATATTTGCAAAAGCGATAATTGAAGACAAAGAGGAGACGACAAGCTTGATGTGTGTGTGACTGTAAGATCTGGAGAGTGTTGTTGAAGAGGGAGGCGGAAAAGAGTGAGAAGGTGGTGATGATGCACCGGAGTTGATTCCCAGCGTTTGGAGATCCAGATCTGGCCGGAACTACTTTGGTCCGGCGCTCCTTCCTTGAGTTTCTGCATGCTTCAGTACCGAATACTAAAGAGTGGCAAACCTATGCAGAGCTTTGAGACATTCAAATCAGGAGCAACCTTGAAAATAGAAAAAAAAAATGCGGATGGAGATGCAGGGAATCGAACCCTGTGCCTCTCGCATGCAAAGCGAGCGCTCTACCGTATGAGCTACATCCCCAACTTGTTATATAGTTTAGTATTTTTATATATTATCAATTTTAATCATTCTTGCAAGCATTGACAAAGTATTATTCTATATTTCAATTAATAATGACATCTTTAGCCATGTTTAAATGAATCTGTAGAAAATTAAAGGAAGCGTCAATCTAACTTGAAACTTGGATCGTTGGTGTTCCAAAAGTCCCACCTATATGCCACTTGAACTTGAACTTGAACTTGAACATAACTAGCAAAAAGACAAATCCTACTTCCTCGAAAGAGAAAAAGAATTCAGAGATAAAGAAAAATAATTCATAGACGATGAAGAAAAAGGAAAAACAGTATGTCTAGTATATAGACGAATTGAATTAATCAACAAAACTCTTGATATTGATGCATTTTATGACATTTGAAATCTGGCAAATAGTAAGATAATCACACCATCCCGAGTTAGATAAAAAACAAAGAAAGACGGGTCAAGTCAAATAGTCTTCTTCCCAAGCTACATACTATGACTAGGAATGCAGTAGAAGGAATTACTTTCATCTTTTAGAAAAAGTATAAACAAGTAAAAGGCTTTTTAGACTTTCATTTTTTATAAACCGTGTTTAAGTGACTTAATTGATTTTTTTTTCAAAGGGGGTAGAAATTCTCCTAAAAACCTTCAGCGCCTCTAAATGATTCTGAACAACAGTTTTCGACTTCTTTAAAATGTCCCGAACAGCCTCTGAGCTACAGGCCCCACCCCGTCTCCACTGGATCTGTTCCCGGGAGTACCCTCAAAAAAGGACACCTTTCCCCAGCCATTTAGGCTTAATAAGATGTGAGAGTGCCTTTCTCTCTATAAGAACGGCGCGTTCTGAGATATGAAGTGGGAGAGGAGGGATGTCATAATTGGGGTTTTGAATAAGACGACCTTTTGATTTTTGATTTTTTCTTTTTCATATTGAATATGAAGAAACTTGGAAGATCAAAAAATGCACATAAGTTGTTCTCGAAGACCAACTAGAAGTGCAATGGATCGAAACTACATATAGAAAGACTCACAAAAATGAAGAAAAAAAAACTGATGTATGAGGGACTGCCCACTAATGATATTGAGAAATTGAATCAAGCAATAAAATCAGGCCGAAAAAATGACCTATCTGTAAACCCTAAAAAACCCGAGGGACGAATTCAATCACAGTGTTTCCTTTTGCAGATTTAATAGGCAAAAGATTCTAATGAATGTTAGGCTATGCATACTCCATTTGTGATTGTCAAAGTTGTCAAATACTTGCTCACCTCCTCAGTGTTCCTCACTGCCTCTGGGATAATTGTGTTATCTCTAGCAGCATTTCCAGCAAGCTTCAAAACCTAATCACAAAACACAACACCATTTTTTATTTTTATTTTTATTTTAAATTCCGAAATCAAAAATCAAAGTATCAGAAAACAAATAGAACAAGATATAAATGATTTCTAACCTGAAAAGCGGAGAGAGACAGGGGAACCGGAGCCAACACTCTGGGCATATCGGCCTCTTTTTGAGATAAGGTGCCACTCTACCAACAGGGAACTGAGTCGGTCCAAAAAGAAGAGTGCGACACTTATTTATGGGACCTAAGGATTAACATATTCTCTCAATTCATAGAATTTAGATAACATAATTACCAGTTTGACTCTTCTCTGGGGTACTAAAGTCACCAGAGATTTGTGATTTTGAATCTTGTAAATGAACTCATCTTATTCCTTAGAATGAAAGTTCGAGTCCAGAAAAGCTCGAGTCGTTTAATATGTTTTGACGAATACAGAAACAAAGTAAATATACAAATTGATGATAATAGAGTAAACTGGAGACTGAAATTTTGGGCTTGATCTGTTGGGTCTGCCCCGTCACTTTTATTCCGTTCAGTAATGTACACACCATACTTCCAACAGAAACTCATTTCATGGCAATCTAACTCATGAAAAAACTCTATGCATTATTCAGACTCGGTCAATGGCAACATCTCTAGACAGTGCAGTGCAATAGAACTTAATAACTACACTTGAGCTCTTTCTTGACATAAGGAGTTACAAGAGAAGGGTGGCTTTTGAAAGCACTTAAATCAAAAGGAACAACACCAGCAAGAGACTTCAAATTAGCTTTAGCTCCATGAGCAAGCAAATGCATAGCAACATGCAAATGACCAGTCTCCACCGCCCTATGAAGTGGGTTCAACCCTAAATCATCAACAGCATCCACCTGAGCTCCATGGTTTAACAACAACTTAACGCTTTCTAACCGACCTTTAAACGCTGCTCTATGCAAAGGAGTCCAACCATACTGATCCCTTCCATTCACCTTCCCTCCTTCTTCCAAACACTTCTTCATTTCATTTACATCATCAATTCTAGCCAATCTTTGCAAAGCATCGCCCAAGTATAGCATATCGTATAAATTTGAATGACCTTTTTCTACTGCTAAAGAATACGCGGTTTTCCCATCTTTGGTCATTGCATACTTCCCAAAAGACGAGGAGTTTAGCAGCAATTCAACGGCTTCTACGTGCCCTTCAATGGAGGCATAGTGAAGTGGGGTCCATTTATTAGAATCTGCTATATCGGGGTCTGCTCCGAGGGAAAGTAGAAACTGGATGACCTCGACGTGTCCCTGTACTGCAGCGATATGAAGAGGGGTTTGGCCACAAGAATCGAACGAGTTGACATCTATGTCTAGATAAGCTAGACATAAGACTTCCATTAAGTCCCTTCGGATCATTGCTGCTGCATCGTGTAAGAACCGGTCAACTGCATTGTCAATAACAGAACCGGTCTCGATCAATAACTGAACAACGTCCGCGTTTCCAGACTGGATTGCGAGTGACATGATCGAGTCACCACCGTCCGATTCCCGGTTGTTGACATCCGCGCCTGCGTCGATTAGAGAAGAAGCAAAGTAATAGTTTCCGCTTATAGCAGCAGATCTCAACAACGAAGTAAGCTGAGACTCATTACACCAAGAAATGGCTTGTGATAAAAGGAAAGCTCTTTCAAGGGTATTGGAAGATGATGAAGATATGAGGAACTCGACGACGTGGGGTCCCACTAAGGAGATGGGGATGGTGGCATCTTTGAAGATATGAGGGCCGGGCTTTGAGAATAGACGGCGGAGATCTTCTTGATTGGCTTTGCCTGTAGGCAGCATGGATGATCGGACAAGAATGGTGTCTGGAGGGGTCGAGAGAGGGGGGTGATCGAACGGTTGTGATAAGAAGAGAGTGAATGATATAGTACGGAGAGGTGGGATGATGGAGAGAGGCTGGGAGAAGGAGAGGAGAGATGGATTGGTGGTAGTGAGAGAAACTGCGACGGACATGGTGTGCATAAGGTTTGTTAACTTGAAGGTTGTTGAGCATTTCTGAGCTTTTGTGTAGACTATGTTCACTTCCTTCACATCTGCCTTAACTAGTCTATCCATGGCTAAACTTTGGCAAGCTAAAAACTGTAGTGGGTATCTTTTGAGGATCAAATTGAAGAGGATGCAGAAGAAGAAGATGATGATGAGATGGTGATAGGGTGGGGTGGGTAGATACCTTTTGTGTATTACATCATAGGTTATATTTTATGGGTGATTGTTTAAGTTAAGTGCATATTATATTAAATTTGATTGGGGTGGGCCGTGGGGTAGGTGGGTACCTTTTGTGTATTGCATCACAGGTTATATTTTATGGAGTAAATATTATGTTTAGTGCATATTATATGTGTAATAGTTGACACAGTAAAAGAAGGTGAGGATAAGCTAGAGAGAGACTCGGGACTTTTTCTGAAGATGAATTAAGTTGAGGTGTACGTAATCATCGTAATCTGACTTGAACGAACCACTTTATCAACCAATAAGAGAGAGGGAGAGATTATTTATTTGAATTTGAAAAATAATTATATAAGCTAAGAGATTGAAGGATTAAAGAGTTAAATATGTGGAGATTAATGATTTGATGAGAAATTAACTAGTTAAGGTCTTCAACTTGTTTGACCAGAACAACTAGCTACTTCATGGATGACGTTTTCAAAAAGTGGCTGATTCTGTTCTAAGTTGGGTGGCTTGGAAAGTTTTAGTGCTCAAGTAAGTTGACTTTGCACAATAGGTTTTTTAGCAGAAACAACCAAGAAAAAGCCCTCCCTCCACTAACGGGTTTTTTTTTTTTTTTAAGTGATAAGTGCTGAAATCTGATTTTAGTTCTGAAAATGGCTGAATGATTAAGAGGCAGCAACTGAAAACTGAATTCTGAATTGGATAAGTTGTTTGATTTTCTATCTGAATTCATTATCTGAAACAGTTAAAAAAAATAAAAAATAAATAAAAAAACGTAAATGCAGTATGAAACAGTAAACAATTTTAAAAAAAATTAACTAAAACCAAATATGAAACAGTGGCTTTCAAAGGCAATTCAGTAACATTTTAACCACTTAAAATTAAGAGGACTTTAAGAGCCTAACAAGCCTTATTTCAAAAAAAAAAACAAACACACTTATTTCTCTAATCCTCTTAATGAATAAGTGTTAAGAGGCAAACAAGACTTAAAATAAAAAAACAAACGCCCCCCAGAAACCAAACCCTAGCGCATAATACACCCTAGTGAATGGGATTTTTACTACGGATGATTACTCCATCTCAAAATAAATGTTCATTTTTTGTTCTCGAACAATAAAATTGAGCATTTTTGGGACGGAGTGAATACACTCTTCACACATGGAGTGGATAGTTCTATGATTTGGTCTCTTTCTCCTACAAGCATGGCAAGTTCTATATCTTTCCTGCAGTAAAATTTTTGAGTGAATCCCTAGGCAAAATTCTCCCCTTTATCTGAACTCTTGATGATTCCCATCAAGGGAAGTGAGATTTCCATTCTCAATATCCATTCCTGATATCTAAACAAGGTCTTAATGCAGTGCAGGGGCGGATCTGCAGTGTGTATGGTGCGGGTGCACGTGCACCTGGTCAACTTTTTTTACCAATTTAAAAAAAAAAAAAATTACTAAGTGCACCCCAAAAAGGATTGACTCTTTAGAAAGGGAGGTGAACTTAGTAAACCCCAATTGTATTCGAAGTTATGTATTGCAATGTAATTGCGTTACGGAAAATTTTAGTATGAAGTTATGTAGTGTAAATTATACACCCACAGTTAAGAAATCCTAATCCGCCACTGGTCTTATGGTTCTACAAAATTCAATTTAATTTAATTTAATTTAATACCATCTTGCCATTTTTATGTTCCCTTGTACCATGCAAGGGATAAGAGCATATTTCAGATCGTGAGATTCTCAATCTCACTATATTCAAACAAAGACTTAGAGCCAATCTCAATCATTCTGTTTAGAGCCATGTGTATAGATTGAGTGACAAACTGAGATGCTTGATACTTTCCTCTGTTTCGAAAAGTTTGTCCCACTTTGACTTTTATAGTCAACTCAATCGAACTTTAATCATAATTTTATTAAAATTTAGATGTCTATGGAATTTTAAAAATTGTTATTCATATTATTCTTAGTGATGAAACAAGAACAATTTTTAAAATTACATCATGGTCAAAGTTCGATGTCTCTATGGAATTTTAAAAATTGTTATTCATATTATTCTTAATGGTGAAACAAGAACAATTTTTAGAATTACATCATGGTCAAAGTTCGATTGAGTTGACATGAAAGTAAAAAAGACAAACTTTTTGGGACGTGTGGGGGTGGGGTGGGGGGTGGGGAGTAATTCTTTTTATATATTTACTTGGTCTACACAAATACCAAGTCTTTGGGAACCAAACAATGCTAACAGCCATTTGACAACCACTCATTTGGACTACTGATACTCGCAAAGTACTACTTCCCCGTACTTATGCAGACTTCGAAAAGGATTGCCCAACATAAAATTTGCTTTCTAAAAAATACATAGACCCAAGGTTAATATTTTTTTAAAAAATATATCAATGATATTAAACATAAAATGGACTTCATCTAAAACTTTAAGGGGTTTTACCAATAAAACCTTGAGATGGGATGAAATTTACCAATAAAAACATAGGGAGTGAGAATGCATAGGGAGTGCGAAGCATCGGATCCTAATATTCACCCATCAAGCGCATAAGGCGCTAGTACGTGCGGGAATTGTAGTTACTAGTTAGGGATATTTTTGTCCACATTTTTATTTTTAGTAGGGAATTATTGACGAGTTTTGAAAATGTCTTTATTGATCGATTTCATTTGGCTGAGGGGTTTATTGATTAAAGCCTAAACTTTAAACTGTTATTGAGATGATCTAACAATGCATATCAATGCTTCAACTACTCTTCAGGCGTGAGTGATACTTGATTACTTGAACCCAAGAAGTCTCAAACCAAAGCTTTGATACCATGGAACATAACTAACCTAAAAACCATGTACTCCCTCCGTCCCATAATAAATGTCACACTTTCATTTTTGGTTCGTCCCAAAATAAATGTCGCGTTTTCAAATTAGGAAATTGATTTTGTGCAATTTTACCATTGTACGTACAAGCAATGTACAAACAAGTAAATCACATTCCTTAAAAACTTTAACAAGTCAACTGAAACATTTATTATTGGACGGGTGGAGTATTATGCCTAAAAAAGACCCCCCTCCAAATCACCAAACAAACACATATCTTTAAATGAGAACACATTTATAGAGTTCTCTGCTAAAACCATAGTTTCAAAGTAACAAAGTAATATGGACTAACAATATAACCTTAAGTTGCAAGTGAAGAAGATATCACATAGAATTCAAAAAAAAATAAAACCAATAAACAGGTTGAAATAATAAGTAGCCTAAATTTGTAACTGAGAGCAACATCAGTAAAAAGAAACATTAACTGGTCTGTTCAAATGCAATTATATAAAACATATGAATAACTTAACTCCGAAAAAGGGCAAGGGCAAACCCCGGTGCGCCAAACGGGGGTTGGGAGAGGGAACCATTTGCTAGAGCCTTCCCCTGACAATTGCCAAGAGGTTGTTCGCCAAGGTTCGAACCCGTGACCTTATGGTCACCAAAGGAGCAACTTAACTGTTGCGCCAAGGCTCGCCCTCAATAACTGAACTCCAAAATGAATAAAAAAAATTGACAGCTTAAAACATCTATAGAGTGCATTCCAAACAAATATATAAGGAGTTTCAAAATGCAATGCACGTTCAATGTGGTAAGCAGTGGACGATGTAGACCCTGTTTCAATGAATGGCTTTTTTCTGTTTCGTGGTATGGAGCAATTGAAGTAAGAAGTGGATGTGGAATGGAGGAAACCACTTTCAGATATCAACCCAATTAAGCTTACTCTTAGTCCTATTCGCTTAGAGTCGGTTAAGTGATCATTTTTTACCGTCTGGTTTGGTCCAAAGCAAAGTCACCACGAAGTTGTACTCATTCATATCATTTTCTATTACGAGTGTACGAGTGCAAACAAAGCCATCTTCTCTAGTTTTTTTCTGGCTATTGACATGACTTTCATAAACTCATGTATTTGTTCGTTACAAATTCTATAATTACAAGTATTACAACATCCATCTCGACTTTTGCAAACTATAGTTACTTTCAACTTAAGGGGTATACATCAATCATATAAAACTCCAGATGTACTTCTCCAGCCTACCCAATTTGATTCTTGACTAATCATCCCTACCTTCCTATCTCGATTAATAATTGATTCTAATGTCAAGCACTTTAATTAAGCATGAAAAAGGACTAAAAGTGATGGCTTCTGTCTAGTATCAATGCAAAATGACACCAATTCAGATGATTCAGCAAAGTGGGAGCGATATTTCTGCTTTTATCATCTCTAATTGTCCAGATCGATGTGGATAGACAAGGAGGGCCGTGAAGAATATTTTGATTCGAAAGCCAATCACTTGTTCTGTGGACTCTTTCTTATCTTAGTTAAACGCGTTTTCTTACTATCATAAACACTTCCAGTATCATCTTCTAGAATATCCTACATTTTTCTTTATTTAGAAAACCAGTCTCTTGCAACAATCTTTATCTTGTTGTTAACTTCAAGAGCAAAGATAAATGTAAGAGACGTTCAGCAAACCAATTATCCCTTTTGACAAAAAGCATTCATAAAATCATCAACACTAACTTATTTTCCCAAATTGCAAGCAATATGGATAAATTAATAAATGGAGCTATCGATACAAGATTGACTTAGTCCATACCTGAGTTTCCAGCTTGCATTCTTTGGTTTCAAATTCTACCACATTCGTAAACGACAACAGTTTAAAGGGTTAGCTTTGTCTTGTCCCCCGGCTACACCTGAAACATAGAGTTCTGACTTCACACACACAGCTACATCAGAGATAGTAACATATGTGCTTTGTATACAAATATATCTGGGACTGTGATTATAGTCTAATGTCAAAGAGCTGTACTGTTAAGAACAAACGATCAGTCCAAAATCATCAGTAAAAATTGATTAAAGAACAGAATGTGACAAACTGAAACTACAAATAAACACCAACAAAACTAATTGATATTATCAAGTTCCAACCAAATATAACAAAAAATCAGCATCAGTCGCTGGAATATAATCAAGCCACTTGAAATTCCAATAATACTGATGCATTTACGAAGATTTGATGCTTCAATCGCTAAAGAGAACAACACAAAACACCAAATCTCAGTTGCAATCCTAAATAGAATGAGTAATATATCATCTGCAGGGAATTAGGGTTCTACATTGCCGGATAACTAACAATATCATCATACTTGAACCAATCAGTTCCAACCAAATGTAACAAAACATAACTAAACACTGGAATATTATCAATCCACTTGAAATACCAACAATACTGATGTATTTACGAAAATAAGATACTAAAATCGCTATAGATAACAACTAGAAACACCAAAATCTCGATAGAAATCCGAAATAGATTTGAGTTATTAACTAGTTGCAGGAATTAGGGTTCTACGCTGAGATCTTACCATTGCCTAAGCGATCAATTGAAGCCATTGGAAGGATCATGGGGATCATGCTATAGCGATTGCGGTCATGGATTAATTGGGAAAGCAAACAACACAGGTGAAGTGAATTCAGATTTCAGCCTGCATCTTTCTGCTATAAATTTGATGAACAGCAGAACAGGAAAACGTAATGGCGGGAAAGATGGATTTGGCATCGCCGCTCCTGCCAATGTTGTCAAATTTAGCTTTTTAGTCCCTACATGTTACAATTTGACGACCGTTTAAAAATTCGTTAAACTAACTGATGTGTCATAGATATTGCATTTTTTATTATGTGGATCATAATTTGGAAATGTTTGCTGATTTGAATATTTTAAGTTTAAAATTGCATAATGTTAAATTAAAGAGTTTCAATCAAAAAGTTTCAACATCTTGATTTCGACTTTCCCTTCGTAAAGGCAATGAATGCCGGAAAGACGTTGAACCCATCTTGAAAGCCGCAGCAGCGCCACCTTCAAACCCACTACACTAGGATCGGCTACGCCAGTGCCAGCTCTCCGCCGTGGCCTCCCACCAAACCAAATGGGAGATACCGAATTAGACCTTTGCCGTTTCGATTTGTAATCGCCGGAGATTAATAGTTTTGACATCTCTTGCTTTAAATGGGCATGCCCAGCTTCTAAACTCTCGGATCTTCTTCATTAACTCCCGGATCTTCTTCACAACATTTATTTTTTCTTAATTCTCGTGCGAATTCAAATTAAAAACATTAAAATGAGATGGGAGGAGCATAAAAGTAAGTGTTGTGAATGGATATGAGAGAGTAGGTGAGATAGGAAAAAGTAAGTGATAATTGTTGTAAGAACTTTTTTGATAGATGTTTTGTAATTTTCGAGTGACACATCATAAACAACTAAAAAACAAAAGCCTTCAAGCTTTTTTCACAATGGTAGAGCTTTTTTATCAACTTTTTTATGGCCCCCAAATCCAAAATTAAATTTTTTTTTTTGCATTTTTCTATGAAGGAAAATATTAAGGAAAATAAAAATTATTGTTTTATTTAATGTTCAACATTAGAAAATGGTGAAAATTAATGGAAAAAGCTCCTAGAGAGAGCTCTTTGTAGAAGGAGTTGCTCTTTATGAAAGAGATTTTCAACTTTCTCTACAATGAGAAAAAGCTCTAGAGGGTTTTTTCATGAAAATTAAAAGCTCCCAAAAAGCTCTCATTATGAATGTTCTAATACATACTCATAGTTCTAGGATTTTGCACACATATTAAAAAAATAAAAAAATACATATCAAATAAACTAAATTATCTTTTAAATAGTTCAACTACTATGCAATTAATTGTTTTTACCTTAACAACTACCTAATTATAAATAGGGTAGTTTAGGCAAAATGTATCAAAGTTTTATGAAAGAATGTAAAACTGTAAGTATTTTGGGGCGGAGTTTTACCTTAACAACTATCTAATTATAAATAATTATAAATAGGGTAGTTTAGGCAAAATGTATCAAAGTTTTATGAAATAATGTAAAACTGTAAATATTTTGGGACCGTGAGAGTAATGATTTTAACAGTTCCAGAAGCGATTGGGCTTAAGGTTGAAAGTGTGTGTTTGCTGTTCTTTAAAAAAGAACATCAACTCTTAGAAATTAGGCCCAACACTCCACGACATAATATGGGCCTTCAAGAACCTTCAAAATGGGCTAAGCCCAAAGCTAAGATATTCATCTTTATATTTAAGCAAGTCACTAAACTCAATGGTGTGGGTAAATTGTCTCTAAATAGTGTTGCATTAACAAATGAGAAAACCCTTAGGACCGTTTGGTAACCCGATAAAAATTGGATATGATAAACAATTTCAGATAGGGTTGTTAGGTACGATTTTAAACTTTTTGATTAATTAGAAGGGTGTGGCCAATAAGGGGCTTATCCCCTTATTATTTATTCCTTGAAAGGGGGTGGTGTTATTAATACGGAGATTATTAGTATGGGGATGAATAACCATACTTATCCTTATCTTGCTACCAAACGAGCCCTTAGAGTAATTAAATAATACTTCCTTCGTCCCGTATGAGTGTGTACTAAAATTTTGGTCACAATAATTAGGAATAATAATTTAATAATAGAAAAGAGATTGAGCAGAGGAGATAATATGAGTATGAAAATTAAAATAGCAGAGAAACTGAGGGCTTGTTTGATAACCAAATTAATCTTTTAATTTGGAACACTTAAAGATATTAAAAAAATAAGCTTGTATTTTGGTAAGATAAATTCAAATTACTTAACTAATTAAGATTACCTTAAAAAAGACTATTAATTTTAAGATGGAAAGAGATGTCTTAACAAAGTAAGAGGAGAATGGAAGAGAAAGAAAGGGAATGAGTTCAAATCCAGCTATCAACATGTTTTATTTATTTATTGCTAATTTCTTTTGTTAAAATATTTTGTTTGTCATCCAAATTTTATTGACCAAAGAAATATTAAAATGTATTTATTTTCATATTAAAAATATTGATTAATAATATTTTTAAATGAGTAATATAATTAAGTTTTCTTAAAAAAAAAATCAAATTTTAGTTACATTAGTCAAATTATAAAGTTACTGAAATTATTCAAATAATTTTTTGAGTGCCATGTTGAAATTTTGATAACTTAATGATTTTAGCTCTATTTCTTCAGCTCTTAGTTTTCAGTTTTACTAAACAGGGTCTGAGTGGGAATAATAAGGAATCGTTTGGTAGCCCTTCTTAGCGTTGGATAGGATTATTAGTCCAATAAGCTTAATATTTGATAGATTAAATGCAACCGGTGTAATAATCCTAACAACCTGGATGAGACCTCTTATCCCCTTTATATTTATCCAAAAAAAAAGGTGATATAATTAATTTCTGGAGTAATAATCTCCTGACTATTAATACATGCTAATCTTATCAATCTATCAAACGAGTCCTAAGTGTATTATTGTTGTAAGTATAAAAATTAGGTTCAATCCTAATATTATTATGAATTGGATGGATGATATTTCTGCTAATTGGGAAATGTGGTTAAGTTGAACTAAAACTATATTACATATGAATAAGTAAATAACCCTATAAAATGAAATATTTCTTTCTGTAGAACTTTAAATTGGGATAATAATTTCTCTTGTTATTCTTCTCACATGGAGGAAGGATTTATATGAGATTACAAAAGAGTTGTAGTCAAAAGGAAACTCTAAGCAAATAAGAAACCCAAAGGAAAAAGGAAACATCAAATAAATTGACTCTCAACAGTGTATAGATTGAGTGACAAACTGAGATGCTTGATACTCCCTCCCTCTCCCTCTCCCTCTCCCTCTCCCGAAAAGTTTGTCCCACTTTGACTTTTATGATCAATTCAATCGAACTTTGACCATAATTTTATTAAAATTTAGATATTTCTAGGGAATTCTAAAAATTATTATTGACAGTATTCCTAATGGTGATCAATTTTTAGAATTACATAGGAATATCAAGATTTTCATAAAATCATGATCTAAGTTCGATTGAGTTGATTATGAAAATCAAAAGTAAAACAAACTTTTCGGGACGGGGGAGGTAATTCTTTTTATATGAACTCTTCTTGGCTCTTGGAAGGCTAATATTTACTTGGTCTACACAAATACCAAGTCTTTGGGAACCAAACAATGCTTACAGCCTTTTGTCAACCATGCAGACTTCGAAAAGGACTGCCCAACATAAAATTTGCTTTCTTAAAAATACATAGACCCAAGGTTAATATTTTTTAAAAAAATATATCAATGATATTGATGACGCCACGATCCGGAGTGACAAAGGTTGCAAAAAGCACGTCGCACCTCGGGCAAAATCTGCAAAATAGCACCGTTAGGGGTGCGGAGGTTGTCCCGCTATTACCCTCGGGTGTAAGAGTAAGTATGCATTTATTTGAGTAAATCTATTTGAGTAAATCTGTATGAGAGCTCTAGAGAGAGTATTGTAGAGAGAGAGAGAGAGAGAGAGTATTGTGTAAATGAGAGATTACTTTCATCTTGAGGAGGGTTATAGTTTATATAGGGGTGAAAGTGTGTAGGTGGCACTTTATGAGGGTCCCACCGTATATATTTGATATATGTATATATGTGATATATTTGACTGTGTATATGTGTATGTATAAATATATCCGTAAAGTCAGGATTCATCAGATATTAAACATAAAATGGACTTCATCTAAAACTTTAAACTGTTATTGAGATGATCTAACAATGTATATAAATGCTTCAACTACTCTTCAGGCGTGATACTTGATTACTTGAACCCAAGAAGTCTCAAACCAAAGTTTTGATACCATGGAACATAACTAACCTAAAAACCATGTACCCCCTCCGTCCCATAATAAATGTCACACTTTCATTTTTTGTCCGTCCCAAAATAAATGTCGCGTTTTCAAATAAGGAAATTGATTTCGTGCAATTTTACCATTGTACGTACAAGCAATGTACAAACAAGTAAATCACATTCCTTAAAAACTTTAACAAATCAACTGCAACATTTATTATTGGACGGACCGAGTATTATGCCTAAAAAAGACCCCCCTCCAAATCACCTAACAAACACATATCTTTAAATGAGAACACATTTATATAGTTCTCTGCTAAAACCATAGTTTCAAAGTAACAAAGTAATATGGACTAACAATATTAACCTTAAGTTGCAAGTGAAGAAGATATCACATAAGAATTCCAAAAAAAAAAAAACAGATTGAAATAATTTAAGTAGCCTAAATTTGTAACTGAGAGCAACATCAGTAAAAAGAAACATTAACAGTTCAAGCCCCCCGGGGCACAGCCGAGTAGTAAAGGAAGGAGCATTGCTAGACGTGACTTTCATAAACTCATGTATTTGTTCGTTACAAATTCTATAATTACAAGTATTACAACATCCATCTCGACTTTTGCAAACTATAGTTACTTTCAACTTAAGGGGTATACATCAATCATATAAAACTCCAGATGTACTTCTCCAGCCTACCCAATTTGATTCTTGACTAATCATCCCTACCTTCCTATCTCGATTAATAATTGATTCTAATGTCAAGCACTTTAATTAAGCATGAAAAAGGACTAAAAGTGATGGCTTCTGTCTAGTATCAATGCAATGCAAAATGACACCAATTCAGATGATTCAGCAAAGTGGGAGCGATATTTCTGCTTTTATCATCTCTAATTGTCCAGATCGATGTGGATAGGCAAGGAGGGCCGTGAAGAATAATTTGATTCGAAAGCTAATCACTTGTTCTGTGGACTCTTTCTTATCTTAGTTAAAACGCGTTTTCTTACTATCATAAACACTTCCAGTATCATCTTCTAGAATATCCCTGATGATGCCAAAATCGTCAAAACAACCCAAATCCAAGCGTTGAATGCTCTGGCGATTGCAAGGCCTGAAAATAAGAGAAAACACGTAAATTAAGCCGGGGCGGATCCGGCTAAAGGCCCTCCGGCGTGAGAGTAAGTTCACGGTTGATATTAGAGAAATCAAATTGACAGAGTTTCTCCAATCTAAAAAGTAACGTACCGAATAATGAGCCATAGGGCTTGTATTTATAGGAATGGATAGATAGAATCCATGTTGGAATGAACTTGTAAAGAGATAAGATATAATTCTAATGGAATTATATCTGTTAAGGAGTCATTGTTTGACTTGAATTGATGTTGATAAGTATAATCCTGATTGGATCATGGCTGTATAATCCTTGTTGAATAAGGATTGTAACTGCTAGCCGGAACGCCGAGGAAGACAAATGATTTTCCTCGGCCTTTGGCAAATAGGCCGAGGAAAATGATTTTGCTTCCTCGTCATTTGGTAAATGGCCGACACGGAGATATGCCGGGGAGAATGATTTTCTTTCCTCGTCACTTGGATATATGCCGAGCAAATAACTTTTCTCTCCTCGGTAATTC
The DNA here is from genome assembly GCA_022495995.1 of Adenophora triphylla var. japonica. NCBI lineage: Eukaryota > Viridiplantae > Streptophyta > Magnoliopsida > Asterales > Campanulaceae > Adenophora > Adenophora triphylla. Next base: position 149,909 of record JAFEMH010003304.1, read on the forward strand.
CGACATGACGGCCCAAGAATGATGATATAAGGCCGAGATAAATGTTCCTCAAGCATACGAGGAAGATCTTACTCGGCCCTAATACTTCATAATTAGACAATATCCACCGCCCAATATAGTTGGGCCCAAGTTCGGGCAAGCCCATGTTCGTAGCTCCTGCTTATACCGTTCGGTGGCCCCCGACTTTCTAGCTTGGCTTAGGACGAGTAGAAAGTCGCCAGACGGCACATGGAATACGAACAGTTTGACGCGTGTCATTGGTTCGGTAACCGACGGTTGCTATTCTCGATGATGACCTGGGCCCCCGCCTTGTCACGCCTTGATAACCGTATTTTGCATTTAATTCTTGGGGCGCCCTACCCGACCTCTCGCTTTACCCACGGGTCGACCCGAATTCGGGAGGTATAAAAACCAAAACCCTTTCATTTTAAACCTTTACAAACTCAAATCGCCGAACTAAGTGGCAAGGTTTAGCGAAGAACATTCAGCGAACCCAAAGAATCATCCTTTCCGCATTCCGGCGAACTTTTTCCTAGCGACGTTGCTTTCTTTCGCGTTTCAAAGCACTTTCACGAACTCGTGTTTGGATTTTCTCTTTCTCATCAATTCTCGCTTCCCGTTTTAGCGTCTTCTAGGGTTGTTAGAAGAACTCATACGTGAATCAAGAAACATGAACCGCCATTGTTGAAGATTCAAGCTTTTCTTCATGAATTTTTGTTCCCAACTATCCCGATTTCATGTTTGTGATTTTCTTTGCATTTTGTTAAACTTCTTCGAATATTGAATGAACTCCCTTTACTCTTTGATTCCCTTAGAAATGGCTCGTTCTTGGGACCATTCCCCCGATTCCGTTATGGATATCATACTAGCAACTGAGGGTTTATCGACGAGAGGGGTCCATGGTTGATGCCGAACTTGGATGATATAAGCAAGCGAGTTGAGGGGTTATGGCCGATCCCGTTTATTCATTCAATACCTGTACTCCACAAGAATAGATAGGATTGAGTCCGGTTCGCCCAACATTATAGTTTTTGAGGATAGGGCCGAGATGGCGGAGCACATCGAACCGCTCTACCCGCTCCAATCGCGAAATGCGTGAGCGTCCGAGAGGTACGGCCCTCCTCGGCCTTATGAAATGACGAGGAAGGAAATCTTCCTTCCTCGGCCTTATGGAATGACGAGGAGGGGAATCTTCCTTCCCCGTCATTTATTCACCATCGACGAGGTAAATAATTTTGTCTCCTCGTCTTTATGCAGATATGACGGGAAGAGAAGGAGAGCCCTCCTCGTCTACTCGTATAGTTAACGCCTTCGTTGAAGGTGCGCAAGCCGATGCCCGCCTTGTCCGAAGAAGAGGAGGCCGAGGAGCAGTAGCCGAGGAAAGCAAATCGAGAAGGCACCAAAGCCCTGGGATCCCATGACAGAAACCGCACACCAAGTATAAAGTGAACCGCCTGAGTATAAATTAACTTATATGGGCAAGATCGAGCCGAAGACGGAAAAGAAGAGACGGCCTTCTACTATAACCAAGACTATGTCCACTTTTATTTCAAACAGCTTTCAACAGGACTCCGTCTTCCCTAGACCCCTTCATTTGTGAATTTTTGGATGATGTAAAGGCAAATGCCGCCATGCCAGAGCCAATGGTACTAGTGGTTCTCGGTTAGCTTCATCATCCTCTCGCCGTAGTTTAGCTATGAGCCGACCATGGGAGCCTTCCGTCACTTCTACATTGTCCAAGTTATCAAGGAACAATGGCTTGTAGTTATTAGGAGTGCCAATAGGAAACCTAAGTTGCTTCTTCCCATGTCCAAAGAAAGTTCCAGCCGGGAGAACCACGTTATCCGAGCCGAGAGCCGCCAAGGCCGGGAGTTCCAGCCTCCTTGTGATGATCCAACATCTTCCTTTGCCGTCCAACAATACGGGTGGACCAAAGATTTGATCAAGCTGCCCGGAAGAGTTTGCCAGTGGTAGGGGTCCCTGGATTGGAAGCAAGTTCAATCCTCTGATCATTTCTATATCCAGCAGGATTTGATGCCGGGAACGAGGACGGGTGGCTCCCTCGTCAATGTTAAAAGAGGACGTCGCTTCAATGATTGGACGATACATCCAAAGCTTCAGATTCCACGAGGATTGTATTAGGTGCCATGAAGAGCGTCCCCGTGATCAATGTCAGGGAGAACCTAACATTGTTGGACGTAAACTTTTATCTTGGACACTTGTAATTTTTGCGTCAGATTATTTTGCTCGTACTTGACCTTGAATTCTCTTGCTCGTACTTGACCATTTCTTCCTTGTCTTTACATGCATTTAACCGCCGAGGAAGAAGCACTTGAAATGGAGAGACTAAGTCCCTGTGAGCCGATCAGCGAAAGAGAAAGCCGAGCAAGAAATCTCGCTTCCGATGGAAAGGAAGGATGAGGCCAATGCTCGTAATTTGGTCTTGGGCGTTCAGGTGATAAACCCCTTCCCTCAAACTTCACCAGATGTAAATTCCGAGGACGCAAAGATCCGAGGAACGGCTGAACCCATGGTTGGTGATATGCCTAACCCTCCTACCGAGGCCGAGGAAGCAGCTGCCGAAGAAACCGGCCTTATTCAAAGGAAATCTGCTCCAAAAGGCCTCAAGTTTCCAAAGGCCGAGGAGCCGTAGCTAAGCGGGCAAGTGTTGGTGGGGCCCCCAATCCTTCACCTCCTCCAACCCCGGCTATCAAGGATATCCAAACCGCTGAAAGCAGCCGACGAGCTAGCTAAGAGTACGGCCCTCGACATTCCTCGTCTCGTGGTCTTCCTTGCAAATTAGGGAGGGACCTTTAGTAAGATTAGGCCGAGCTCCAATTCGTAGAGCTATGGACGAGGATGCCTATGATGCTCTTGTCAGAGAGGCTCCCAATGACGATACCTTGCTCGCCGCAAGTGGGCTCTTACTTGCCGAGGTAACAGCTTCTTTCATTTGATCATTGATTGTGAGATCCGTTTTACACTTGTTTACACTTCTAATATTAATTCTTCTTTCGCCTGGCTTCGTCACTGCGTATGAGAACGTGCTAGCCAAAAAGAAGACCAGCGCCCGAATGAGGCCAAGGCCGCCCAAGCAAAGAGTGATACCGACAAGACTTCCTTGGTCAAACTTCAAGGCCAAGGATGCCGAGCTTGAGGCATCCAAGGCCAAAGTGGAGGCCGAGGTAAAAAGAGCCGAGGAAGAGAAGGCCAAAGCCGAGGAACATCTCCGGCTAAAAGGAGAGGAGCCGGCCAAAGCATTAACGGATAAGGCCGAGCTCTGTGCAAAGGCCGAGGAAGCCGAGGCCAAATACCGAGGATTGGAGGCCGCCCTTCCCGCCAAGGAGAATGAGGCCGTGGTGCGCTTCAAGGAGAGCCCGGCTGCTCAAGGATGCCGTGGTGTCTAGCTCGGCCTTCCAGATGCCGCGGACGAGCAAACGGCCACCATGTTTGAAGATGGATACCTCCATCTTGCTAGGAGTATATTGGCCGATCCCTCCACCGGCCTAGACATCAACAAGATAGCCATGCTAATATGCCGGGATCAATACAAATGAGGAAGTTAGGGCTCTCCATCACTGTCCCCTTCTCTCGCAAGCAACTTGGAATTGATAGCGCCAAGGATGCTCAAGCATGCAGGAAGTGTGGAGGCCACCGTTACCCCCGCAACATCAAAGACTTGGTGGAGGCGATCCAAGACGAGGAAGAGCCCGAGGCCAGGAAGCCGAGGTAGGGGAAGCGGCCGAGAAAACTAATGCCCACGCCATCAAACGACCCTTCCTCCTCCCGGCTCCATTACTACCACCGGCTTCAAGAGCCTTTCGATGATGCTCGCCAGCCTTAGGATAGTTTTTCCTTTTCTCGTTTTTTGTAATAGACAATAGGATCTCGTAATTCCATTTGAATATCAATGAAAATCCTTTGTCATGATTCCCGTCACTTCACTAACTTGGTTATATTTTGGTATGCTATGCAAGCATTAGCCTTAGGAAGGTGTGATCCGAGGAAGGTCCCTTGTTCCTCGTGGAGCAGTGGTTAGGCCGAGGAAAGATTCCTCGGCTTTAACTATACTCGTACGTCATTTGGGCCGAGGAAGTTTTCCTGCCAATGTGTTGTAATCCCGAATCGTAGTAGATTCATCAGTAGAGGTTTATCAGTTAGACCGAGGAAAGTCCTCGGTGCCTGGCCGTTAGTCTCCTAAGTCAAGGTGGACCTCGATGTAAGCCATCAAAGCCAAGGAGGTTCCTCGGGTCTGCCGCCAGTATCCCGAGTCAAGGCGAACCTCGACAGACGTGTCAGTAGCCATCGTGCCAAGCGCGTCCTCGTCTGGCCGCAGCCATCGTGCCAAGGAAAATCCTTGGTCTTGGGCAGCCATCGTGCCAAGGAGGACCTCGTCTGCCAATTGTTAAGCCATCGTGCCAAGGGGGACCTCGTCTTGCCGCTGTAAGCCATCGTGCCAAGGAAGATCCTCGTCTTGGCTATAGTAAGCCATCGTGCCAAGGAAGACCCTTGGTTCGCTGCTGGTAAGCCATCGTGCCAAGGAAGATCCTCGGGTCTTAGCTATCGTAAGCCATCGTGCCAAGCGTGGTCCTCGTCTTGGCCGCTGTAAGCCATCGTGCCAAGCGAGGATCCTCGTCTGGCCGCTGTGTATCGGAGAGTCGGAAGTAATGTCCTCATCTTCCTATGGCCGGGTGAAGAGCCGATAGTTGCTTTGCATGTTGGAAGAAACCGCTTTCGTAGAATCGAAATGCGATTACATAGAACCGCAATCCTATCAACTAAAAAGACAAAAAGAAAACAAAAGACCGAAAATAAAAGACAGAAAATAAAGAGCTAATCTATTGCAAAATAAACTAGACTAGCGATAATATTTTCTAAGGTCAGTTTTAATGCCACGGATGCTCGAGATCCTTCCCCTCCTCGTCCTCAATCCGTAGGTCCCTTCTGATGACTCGAGTGATGATATAGGGACCTTCCCACCTTGGGGAGAGCTTGTTCTCGTTCGCTCTTCCGACCAGGGCTTCGATCTTTCTAAGTACCCAATCGCCAACTTGGAATACTCTTTTGATGACCCTCTTGTCGTGATATGCCTTGGTCCTTTGCTTGTAATTCACCATCCTCATCTCGCGCAGCCTAGTCGTTTTTCATCTATCGTGTCCAGTCTAGGAGCCTATCGACCTTGCTGACTCGCTTCATCATAACGGGAGTTCCTTACCGTAGGGACGGCCATCTCTCGCCGGTGCCATAGCCTCGTAACCGAAGGTTAGTGCGAATGGGGTTTCCCGGTTGGCTCTCTCGGGTGGTCAAGTGCGAATGTGCCCCATAAAGCTAGGGAAGTTCGTCCAACCATCTACCCTCGCGACCTTCAAGATTCTCAAGTGAGGGCGGTTAGGACCAGCTTGTTGGCGCCTTCGCTGACCGTCGCCTTGGGGTCTCGCTAATCAAGATTTTGCATGGCGTACTTTGACTCTCCCCATTCTCGTTGTAAATGCCGTGGAGAATTGGAGTCCACGGTCGAAACAATCAGATGCGGAAGGCCAAATCTCGCACCCGTATGTTGTCATGAACAAAGTTGATCGCGTTCTCTTCCGTTATCTTGGCCAATGCCTTGGCTTCTATCCACTTGGAGAAGTAATCAACAGCCTACTATCACGTACTTGCAATTACCACTGGGCGGGTGGGAAGGGTCCAATGAGGTCGATCCCCCACATATCAAATGGCCACGTAGGTATTACGAGTGTTTGCTCGATCAAGCAGTAGTCTTGGAATGTCGTAGAACCTTTCGCATTTGTCACATTTTCGAACATAGGCGTGCGCGTCTTCCCTTAGGTTCGCGCAGTAACCTAGCGATATGATTTTGTCGCCTAAGGTCTCCGCCCCGGGTGTCCGCCGCAAACACCTTCATGTACTTCCGCCAGAGGTTCTCGCTTCCTTGGGATAGACACACCTTAGCAGTGGCTTCGTGAAAGATCTTCTGAGAGGACTCCGTTCATCACCACGAATCTTGGAGACCTCTTCTTGATAAGCTTGGCTCGAGCATCATCTTCTCGGGAGTTTCTCCTTCTCAATGTATTCGATGTAGTCATCGATCCAAAGATCTCTCTTCCTCGCCCGTAAGCATGACTTGTAATCTTTCATACGCAGTTCCTAGATAAACTACATATGGGCCGGGTCTCCGAAGGAGACACGTCCATGGTGGCTAGTTTGGAGAGAACGTCTGCGACTTGGTTGTCTTCCCTTCCTATTCGCTCGAGCTCGAAAATTCCATTTTCTTCGTCATATCTAGGACCAGTGTCTCTATACTTGGCAAGGGTGACATCTGAAGTGTTATATTCTCCCTTTATTTGTTTGACAACAAGCCGAGAGTCACGTAAAGCGTACCCACCTTAGTTGCTCCATAGAAGGAGGCCAACTCAATGCCAAATATGAGAGCCTCGTATTCGGCTTGGTTGTTAGAGGCAGAAACTTGAAGCGGATGGCATCTTGTATAGTATATTCTCCTTCCGGGCTTCGCTAGTACAACTCCGCCTCCGCTTCTTTCCTTGGTAGCCGATCCGTCCGTATACAGATCCAACAATGGATGGGAGTTCAATGGGAGAGTCTTTTTCCTCCAGCGCGTTTTGCTTCCGGAGGTGGGGAGATGCTCACCCATAAAGGCGCCTCGACTCATGAAGTCAACCAAAGGCCGTGCTAAGAGAGTCTTCCTTGGTTGGTAAGTGATATCAAACTCCGTTAGAGCGATTGACCAATTAAGGAGACGTCCCCGAGCCGTCCAACTTGTGAAGGATTTTCTTCAATGGTTCGTTGGTGTAGACGGTGATAGGGTGTGTAAAAATATGCACGCAGCCTTCCTTGAAGCAATGACTAGTGCGAATGCTATCTTCTCCACATTGAAATATCTCGTTTCTACATCGGACAAAGGCTTCGAGACATAGTAGACGGGCTTCGAATTCCTTCATCCTTTCGAACTAAGACAACTGCGACAAGATGATCAGGCAGCCTAGGAAGACGTATAGCATCTCACCTAGAGTCGGATCGCTAAGCAAGGGAGGGGAACCCAAGTACTCCTTCAACCTGAGGAATGCTTCCGAGCATTCAGGAGTCCAGAGAAGCTCTTCGTCCCCTTCAATACCTTGAAGAAAGGCAATGACTTTTCGGCGGATTTGGCGATGAATCTTCCAAGTGGCCGCAATTCTTCCATTAAGTCTGGACCTCCTTGATGTTGGTAGGTTCCTTCATGTCAACTAGCGCCTTGATTTTTTCTCGGGTTTGCTTCAATCCCCTTCGGGAAACCATGAAGCCTAGGAATTTCCTCGCAAGAACTCCGAACACGCACTTGCTGATTCAAAGCTTCATGTTGTTTGCTCCTGAGGTCAGTGGAATGGTCTCGTCTAGGTCAGAACGTGGCTGCTTCCTTGGTCTTTATAACCATGTCATCAATATAAGCTTCCATGTTTCTACCTATCTCGACTTGCAAAAACTTGATTTACCATCCGTCGGTAAGTGGCACCAGCATTTTTGAGCCCAAAAGGCATCATGATATAGCGTAAATTCCCCACGTGTTTGGAAGGCGCCTTCTCGATGTCCTCTTTCGCCATTTTTATCTCGATGATAGCCTCGAGTAGGCATCTAAGAAGCCGAGAGTTTGGTGTCCGTAAATGGAGTCAACCAACTTGTCGATTCTCGGGGGAGAGGATAGCCGTCCTGGGGCAAAGCTTGTTTAGATCAAGAAAGCTCCATGCACATACGCCATTTCCCATTTTGCTTCTTCACCATAACGACGTTAGCCAACCAAACGGGTATTTGACTTCGCGAATTATTCCGGCGCCGAGTAACTTCGCACCTCTTCTTTATAGCTTCCTCCTTGTCCCTTGCAAAATTTCTCCTCGTCCTGGGAGATGGTCTTCGCTAAAGGATCAACTTCTAAGCTTGGAGGGCTACTTCTTCATTGATCCCCTCATGCCTTCGACTCTCCAAGCAAAGACGTCGAGACTGCTTTTTCAAGAGGATATGATTCTTTCTTTCTCTTCCCGCGATAGCCGGCCTCCTAGCTTGATTTTTTGTTCAGATAGTCAGATTAATGACTACCTCTTCTAGCTCATCTACAAGCTTCATTTCGGGTCCGTCTCGAAATTCCAGGGACTCGATGATGATCTCTCCGATTCTCCTCCCTTCATTATCGTTTACGTTGAGGCCTTCTTCCTCCATAAGTTTGTCAATGTCCTGAAGATCATTCTTCCCCAAGTCATGGTCAGCCCCCGAGTTCCTCGGTCATCGACGAGAATGGGGTCTTCCTGAGACGGGTAGAACTATGCCTTCGTCATCCGCAGCTTTCTAGGACCATAGGCTCTTCTTCCAAAGCTGTGGTGGAGTTACGCTGGTCATCCACAATTTCTAGGACCATAGGTTCCTCTTCCTCACTTTCCCATACTTCACGAATATAGCTCATTCTAGAGCTAGTTTCTGGTCTTCTCGTGATTCGGGAGATCTTGATGTTCTCCCTGGGCGCATCTATCTCCACGCTTTTTGACTTTTTCCGCTCTTGACAACATGTTCCAAGAAATCTTTGGGGGTTGCCCCTCACGCATCCAATGCCAAAGACGAGTGGGAAATTTAACTCGTCTGGGTGAGGAAGGGAGGCAACCATCCCAAGTTTGGCTTGACTGAATGCCTATAATCGCATGATAGTCACTAGTCAAGTCCACGACTATAAAAGTGACAAAGAGCTTTGCCTCGGAAGGGATGATCGCCGACTTCGAGTTCTAGTTCTACGGTTGCTCTTTGCTCCAACCTTACGGTTGGTGAATCCTTCCAAGCCTTCCATGATATGGTTCTAGCACAATGTCTTTCAACCCCATTTGTTGAAGGCCGAATAGTATAGGATATCACGGGAGGCCCCCGTGTCAACAAGAAGTCTTTCGGATTCAACATTGTCAATTCGACCCTTGATGACCAAGGGCCGCTCACGAGCCGCTCGACTTCCCGCCAACTCATTCGGAGAAAAACTAATGACTTCTTCCGCTTTATGGATCCAAGCAGTGACATGGTATACTTTGCTTAGCTCGTGGATCCGGTCCCTTAGCTTTCGGTGGAGGTCACCTCTTCACGATCACATGTAGTTTAGCCCTAGTGAGGCCTTCGATCTTCATCCTCACTCTTGGAGTCATCTTCACTCTCCTCTTGCTTCCGCTTTCGCTTGCCATCTTTCTTCATGACATAACGGTCTAACTTTCCCTCGTCAACCCATTTGTTGGATTATCTTCTTAAGCGGCCCAAAGAACCATCGTGGCGTGCCCGTTGTCTCTTGTGAAAATCACAATATTTGTTCTTGTTGCGGGGATATTTTGGGTTATCGGGCCAATGGACGAGGTGGAGGAAGGTTTACTAGCCGCATGATTTCGCATAGGCTTTGTGAAGAGGGGTGAACTCCAGCCTTCTCGCTGCTTCTCGTTCTATTCTTTCCTTCGAACCCTCGCTGTTCCCGTTGTCATTCTGTCTGGGGTTAGTTGCTTCAGTTCCGTCTTGTCGCCTCCCCTTTTCTTTGTCTTGTCTTCACCATGGAAATGGCATAAGCCACTCAGTACAATTCGGCCTTGGAATTAGGTTCCCCGGGCCGAGAGTTCATAAATGAGGGGGCCCGATTTTAACCCGTAGTCAAGCAAACTATGACCTCCCTATCGCCGAGGCTTTCTTCAACTTGGTCCGCCATTTTTCTAACCTATCAGAGAGTAGGCCGAGGGGTGGTCTCTCCCTTCCCTTGCTCAATGTTGGCCAAGTCGGTTAATCTCATCTTCCTCTTCCCACTCGTGGCAAAATGATCTAAGAACATTCTCCTCATGCCCCTCCAAAGAATCGATGCAACCTTTCTTGAGCTCACGGAACCAAGTCAAAGCCGTTCCGAGAAGGTGCTCGCGAAAGCTTTGCAGAAAGCAAGTCATCGCAGCTGGTGAGGAGATTCACGGTTTGTTCGAAACTTTGCACATGGTCCTCAAGGCGTCAGTGGTTCCGTTGTATTTCTCGAAATTTGGGAGCTTGAGGTTAGGATGAGGAGGTGCAAGCAGCTATCCTCAAGGAAAACGGACGGTGGCCCAATCATAATCGTCGTCATTATATTTCTTTCCCTCTCCATGTCATCTAGCCTTTGCTTCAACAAACCTATCGCTTTGTTTCTATTCCCTTCTCACCGCTCGAGCGAGTGCTTCGTTGGGAGCTTCGGCCGATCGGTCCTTGGGACGATCATTCACCCTACTATGCTCCGCATTGTGTCGGTCGCTCCTCACTTGATGGTTCTTTATCATGTCCGGGTGCCAAGTCTCTGCCTCCCAAGATCATCCTATATGGCTCCGGTCCTCGGCCTAACAAATTCTCTCGTGCCGAGGACGAGGAGAGTTCTGGCCGACGAGGACGACGAGAATCTGTACGACGAGGACGAGGAGAATCCGGTCGACGAGCTCGAGGAGACGTGGGACGCCTAGGTGCGCCATGATAAGACGAGCAGGGATAGGCGCCTATTCAAGCCGAGTCTTGTCCTTAGGTCCTCGAGTTCACTTCCTCTTCCCTAGAGTTATTTGGCTTCTCGTCGACCACAGATCCTTCTCGCTTACCGGTATGCCGAGGACAAGGAGAATCCCCGGGGCCGGTATCGTAGATCGCAGCCTTCGTGGGAGGAGCCCGATGCTCTCCTTGTTCCTTTCTCAAAGGCGGGCCCATTGATGGCACAATGAATGGAGCCATGGAATGATCTCGGGGTCCATTTGCAAAAGAGCAACTTGTGTTTCATACATCCTTTCGCAGAGTCTCCATTTGTTTGTGTAACAAAGAGCGTCACCACCTGCCGAGATCCTCCCGCTGACCGGCGTCTGCATTCTTTGTTTTCTTCCTTCCCGCTTGCTTCCCACGAGCACGAGTAGGACGAGGAAGGTCATTGCCTCTCTCCTCGGCATTTGCTCGACCCACGGAACGAAGAGTCATGGCAAGGGGAGGAATGGCATCGGGCCGAGGTAGAGGAGGAGGGGGAGGCAGCGGTTCCTCGGTTCCGTGTTTCCCCATTCACTAAGGGATCCTCACCGTAACACTTGTGGAATTGTCCGTCCATTATGAATCACAAACAGATTATTGAGTGTAAAATTTTTCAAAAATCACAATTTCACTGTAATCAATTTATGGCTAAAATTAGGGCAAATTTTAACCAAAAACAAACATGTACCAATTGTGATTTTTTCTAACGCAAAGAAGTTAAGTCAAAATTGGGTCGGAATTTTAACGCTAAAAACGCCTTCAACGGAATCTGGGCAAATTCCGCCGAACTTGATGATTCCGCGATGTCACGAATGAAATTCTCACGAACCTAAAATCCCGCTCACGTAAAACAAAAAATTCCTAAGAAGAAGATTGGCTTTTAGCGAGCGTTTTCCGTGCCAAACAATGGGTGTTTGAATCGATTTCAAGAATGGAACCGATTGATGATGCCAAAATCGTCAAAATGCCCCAAATCCAAGCGTTGAATGCTCCGGCGATTGCAAGGCCCGAAAATAAGAGAAAACACGTAAACTAAGCCGGGCGGATCCGGCTAAAGTGCCCTCCTGGCGAGAGTAAGTTCACGGTTGATATTAGAGAAATCAAATTGACAGAGTTTCTCCAATCTAAAAAGTAACGTACCAAATAATGAGCCATAGGGCTTGTATTTATAGGAATGGATAGATAGAATCCATGTTGGAATGAACTTATAAAGAGATAAGATATAATTCTAATGGAATTATATCTGTTAAGGAGTCATTGTTTGTAGACGTGACCACGGTTAATTAACCGCGGTTAACCGGTTAATAACCGGCGGTTAACGAAGGTTAAAATCATTAACCGGACTTAACCGTTAACCGTTAAGTCACGGTTACGGTGCTAACCGTTAGCAGTCTGCTAATCCGGTTAACCCTAAGTAACCCTAATAATAAACGGTTAATTATATTTTTTTTTTCAAGAATGTCGATTTTTATCTAAAGTTAAAAAATAACTTTTTAATAGTTTTTTGAATAAAAAGTTAAGTTTTTAACACTTTTTGAAAAACAGCTTAAATATTTAACAGCTTCGTTAAATATGTAACCGTATATGAACCGTTTTTTTTTTTTTTTTTTTTTGATAAATAAAACTATTTTAAATAGTTGTTAAGACTAATATTTTTTGCAAAAAGTTATAGAAAAATAGGTATGAATTTTTAAAGAAATGAAAACTTAACGGATTTAAAAGAAACGGAAGTATATAAAGAGAAATTAACGGTTAATTAACGGTTAAGTTAACCGGTTAATTAACCGGCGGTTAACCGGCGGTTAACCGGAGTAAAAATTTCTTAACCTTTGTTAACCTCGGTTACACGGTTATCGGTTAGGCGGTTAAGGCGGTTAGACGGTTAACGGTTTAGGCGGTTAAAATCCGGTTATTAACCTTACGGTTAGCCGGTTAACGCTTAACCTTGGACACGTCTAATTGTTTGACTTGAATTGATGTTGATAAGTATAATCCTGATTGGATCATGGCTGTATAATCCTTGTTGAATAAGGATTGTAACTGCTAGCCGGAACGCCGAGGAAGGCAAATGATTTTCCTCGGCCTTTGGCAAATAGGCCGAGGAAAATGATTTTGCTTCCTCGTCATTTGGTAAATGGCCGACACGGAGATATGCCGGGGAGAATGATTTTCTTTCCTCGTCACTTGGATATATGCCGAGCAAATAACTTTTCTCTCCTCGGTATTTCCGACATGACGGCCCAAGAATGATGATATAAGGCCGAGATAAATGTTCCTCGGCATACGAGGAAGATCTTACTCGGCCCTAATACTTCATAATTAGACAATATCCACTGCCCAATATAGTTAAGTTTCAAGACAGTTCTACGTTTCGTAGCTCGCTTATACCGTTCAATCCCATTTTTCTTTATTAAGAAAACCAGTCTCTTGCAACAATCTTTATCTTGTTGTTAACTTCAAGAGCAAAGATAAATGTAAGAGACGTTCAGCAAACCAATTATCCCTTTTACAAAAAGCATTCATAAAATCATCATCAACACTAACTTATTTCCCCAAATTGCAAGCAATATGGATAAATTAATAAATGGAGCTATCGATACAGGATTGACTTAGTCCATACCTGAGTTTCCAGCTTGCATTCTTTGGTTTCAAATTCTACCACATTCGTAGATGACAACAGTTTAAAGGGTTAGCTTTGTCTTGTCCCCCGGCTTCACCTGAAACATAGAGTTCTGACTTCACACACACAGCTACATCAGAGATAGTAACATATGTGCTTTGTATACAAATATATCTGGGACTGTGATTATAGTCTAATGTCAAAGAGCTGTACTGTTAAGAACAAACGATCAGTCCAAAATCATCTGTAAAAATTGATTAAAGAACAGAATGTGACAAACTGAAACTACAAATAAACACCAACAAAACTAATTGATATTATCAAGTTCCAACCAAATATAACAAAAAATCAGCATCAGTCGCTGGAATATAATCAAGCCACTTGAAATTCCAATAATACTGATGCATTTACGAAGATTTGATGCTTCAATCGCTAAAGAGAACAACACAAAACACCAAATCTCAGTTGCAATCCTAAATAGAATGAGTAATATATCATCTGCAGGGAATTAGGGTTCTACATTGCCGGATAACTAACAATATCATCATACTTGAACCAATCAGTTCCAACCAAATGTAACAAAACATAACTAAACACTGGAATATTATCAATCCACTTGAAATACCAACAATACTGATCTATTTACGAAAATAAGATACTAAAATCGCTATAGATAACAACTAGAAACACCAAAATCTCGATAGAAATCCGAAATAGATTTGAGTTATTAACTAGTTGCAGGAATTAGGGTTCTACGCTGAGATCTTACCATTGCCTAAGCGATCAATTGAAGCCATTGGAAGGATCATGGGGATCATGCTATAGCGATTGCGGTCATGGATTAATTGGGAAAGCAAACAACACAGGTGAAGTGAATTCAGATTTCAGCCTGCATCTTTCTGCTATAAATTTGATGAACAGCAGAACAGGAAAACGTAATGGCGGGAAAGATGGATTTGGCATCGCCGCTCCTGCCAATGTTGTCAAATTTAGCTTTTTAGTCCCTACATGTTACAATTTGACGACCGTTTAAAAATTCGTTAAACTCACTGATGTGTCATAGATATTGCATTTTTTATTATGTGGATCATAATTAGGAAATGTTTGCTGATTTGAATATTTTAAGTTTAAAATTGCATAATGTTAAACTAAAGAGTTTCAATCAAAAAGTTTCAACATCTTGATTTCAACTTTCCCTTCGTAAAGGCAATGAATGCCGGAAAGACGTTGAACCCATCTTGAAAGTTGCGGCAGCGCCACCTTCAAACCCACTACACTAGGATCGGCGACGCCAGTGTCAGCTCTCCGTCATGGCCTCCCACCAAACCAAATGGGAGATACCGAATTAGACATTTGTCGTTTCAATTTGTAATGGCCGGAGATTAATAGTTTTGACATCTCTTGCTTTAAATGGGCATGCCCGGCTTCTAAACTCTCGGATCTTCTTCATTAACTCCCGGATCTTCTTCACAACATTTATTTTTTCTTAATTCTCGTGCGAATTCAAATTAAAAACATTAAAATGAGATGGGAGGAGCATAAAAGTAAGTGTTGTGAATGGATATGAGAGAGTAGGTGAGATAGGAAAAAGTAAGTGATAAGTGTTGTAAGAACTTTTTTGATAGCTGTTTTGTAATTTTCGAGTGACACATCATAAACAACTAAAAAACAAAAGCCTCCAAGCTTTTTTCACAATGGTAGAGCTTTTTTATCAACTTTTTTATGGCCCCCAAATCCAAAATTAAATTATTTTCTTGCATTTTTCTATGAAGAAAAATATTAAGGAAAATAAAATTATTGTTTTATTTAATGTTCAACATTGGAAAATGGTGAAAATTAATGGAAAAAGCTCCTAGAGAGAGCTCTTTGTAGAAGGAGCTGCTCTTTATGAAAGAGCCTTCCAACTTTCTCTACAATGAGAAAAAGCTCTCTAGCTTTTTCATGAAAATTAAAAGCTCCCAAAAAGCTCTCATTATGAATGCTCTAATACATAGTTCTAGGATTTTGCACACATATTAAAAAAAAAATAAAAATTAATACATATCAAATAAACTAAATTATCTTTTAAATAGTTCAACTACTATGCAATTAATTGTTTTTACCTTAACAACTACCTAATTATAAATAGGGTAGTTTAGGCAAAATGTATCAAAGTTTTATAGTTTTATGAAAGAATGTAAAACTGTAAGTATTTTGGGGCGAAGTATTTGGGGACGGAGAGAGTAATGATTTTAACAGTTCCAGAAGCGATTGGGCTTAAGGTTGAAAGTGTGTGTTTGCTATTATTTTAAAAACACACCAAGTCTTAGAAATTAGGCCCAACACTCCATGACATAATATGGGCCTTCACAAAGCTTCAAAATGGGCTTAGCCCAACGCTAAGATGTTCATCTTTATATTTAAGCAAGTCACTAAACTCAATGGTGTGGGTAAATTGTCTCTAAATAGTGTTGCATTAACAAATGAGAAAACCCTAGGACCCGTTTGGTAACCCGATAAAAGACTGAATATGATAAATAATATCAGATAGATAGGGTTGTTTGGTACGATTTTAATTTTTTTGATTAATTATAATGATGTGGCTGATAAGGGGCTTATCCCCTTATTATTTATCCCTTGAAAGGGGGTGGTGTTATTAATACGGAAATTATTAGTATGGAGATGAATAACCATGCTTATTCTTATCTTGCTACCAAACGAGCCCTTAGAGTAATTAAATAATACTTCCTCCGCCCCGTATGAGTGTGCACTAAAATTTTGGCCACAATAATTAGGAATAATAATTTAATAATAGAAAAGAGAATAAGCGGAGAAGATAATATGAGTATGAAAACTAAAATAACAGAGAAACTGAGGGCTTGTTTGGTAACCAAATTAACACAAGATTTTGGGGGAAACTAGTTTCTCCTTAAGTTATAGGAAGTCCTGTTTTATAAACTGTTCCTAAATATTCACTAACTACTTGCAAGTAGAAAAAAAGTGAACTTTTTATAATTTATGGAGAAACTAGTTTCTCCCAAAACTTGCTCCCAAATTAATCTTTTAATTTGGAACACTTTAAGATATTAAAAAATTAAGCTTGTTTTTTGGTAAGATAAATTCAAATTACTTAACTAATTAAGATTATCTTAAAAAAGACTATTAATTTTAAGATGGAAAGAGATGTCTTAACAAAGTAAGAGGAAAAGGGAAGAGAAAGAAAGGGAATGAGTTCAAATCCAGCTATCAACATGTTTTATTTATTTATTGCTAATTTCTTTTGTTAAAATATTTTGTTTGTCATCCAAATTTTATTGACCAAAGAAATATTAAAATGTATTTATTTTCATATTAAAAATATTGATTAATAATATTTTTAAATGAGTAATATAATTAAGTTTTCTTAAAAAAAAATCAAAGTTTAGTTACATTAGTCAAATTATAAAGTTATTGAAATTATTCAAATAATTTTTTGAGTGCCATGTTGAAATTTTGATAACTTAATGATTTTAGCTCTATTTTTTCAGCTCTTAGTTTTCAGTTTTACTAAAGAGGGTCTGAGTGGGAATAATAAGGAATCGTTTGGTAGCCCTTCTTAGCGTTGGATAGGATTATTAGTCCAATAAGCTTGATATTTGGTAGATTAAATGCAACCGGTGTAATAATCCTAACAACCTGGATAAGACCTCTTATCCCCTTCATATTTATCAAAAAAAAAGGTGGTATAATTAATTTCTGGAGTAATAATCTCCTGACTATTAATACATGCTAATTTTATCAATCTACCAAACGAGTCCTAAGTGTATTATTGTTGTAAGTATAAAAATTAGGTTCAATCCTAATATTATTATGAATTGGATGGATGATATTTCTGCTAATTGGGAAATGTGGTTAAGTTGAACTAAAACTATATTGACATATGAATAAGTAAATAACCCTATAAAATGAAATATTTCTTTCTGTTAAATCAAATGTAATTTATCATGACATGACAAGTAGAAAAAATAGGATTTTAAAGTTTGACTTTTTCATTGATTTTTTGAAATATATATAATACAATAAATAAAATTTTAGTTTTTATTTTTTATTTTTTTAAGAAAATCTAATTTAAATAGATAACAAGAAAAGGAAACTAATAATCAATAATAACAAATAAACCGAATCTCCTAATTACTTTATGAGATTCCACATCCTAACACCTCTCTAAAGTTGAACCATGTGGATTCGAAATGCCTGACTTGCTAAGAATAAAATCAAACTGTTTTTTATCAAGAGATTTGATAAAGACTTCCGCCAACTGTTTAGATGTATAAACGAATGAATGAGCAATGATACCTTCTTTGACTGTATCACAAACAAAATGTCAATCAACCTCCTAATTACTTTAGAAAATCCCATATCGTAACACCTTCACTTCATAAAAATATTTTAATTGACTTATCAAACAATTAATTGATACATTTTTCTTGTTGGGATAGAAGACCAACCGTACTAGACATCGGAGCAAAAAGGGTTGGAAATTTCGTCTAAAGCTGCTGAAGGTGAGGGCGGCCGCGCAGGTGGTGAGCGCGACCGCGCACCTGGACCGCAAGTGATGCTCGGAGGAGTTTATTCCTGCGCGACCGCGCCGGGCGGAGTGAGCGACCGCGCCGGATGGCCGAGGACGGTGATTGTTTCTCGTTTCTTGAGGGCGACCGCGGCACATAAGGCCATGCGCGGCCGCTGGGACGATGTTGGGGAGGAAAGTCCTGGGCCGGGTCTTTAGACGTAATTTAGGGAATCCTTGTCCATCTAGGGCTTGGTTTACTCCCTACTATATATTATAAGTTGTATTCCGCCCCTAGACTTGTTGTAACACATATTTTACATACATAGTGCAAGATCCTGGCTTGGTAGTGCCCCCAGACGTAGCCAATCAAATTGGTGAACTGGGTTAACAATTTCTTGTGTTCTTTTCTGTTCTCTTTGATTTCTTGTGCTTGGTTTGTGTGCGATTATTATTCTTGTAGGTTTGCTTGGGTGTGGAGGGCCATATTCACAACAACTGGTATCAGAGCTTTTGGTTTCAAGATCAAGGGAGTTGTTCCAAGCAATCAAGAATGGGCAAAGACAAACAGGCGGTTGAGAAATTCGATGGGTCGACTACGGATATTGGAGGATGCGGATTGAGGATCTCTTGTACAACAAAGATCTCTACAAGCCTCGAAGGGTGTCAAACCGGAAGATGAAGATCGGGAAGAATGGGAACTCGTGGATCGGAAGGCTTTAGGGGTGGTTAGATCTACTTTGTCAAAGTGGATCGCGAAGACTACCAGGAAGGCGACAACCACGGGGAGCTTATTGGATTATCTTGCTTGAGAGATTTGAAACTCCGTCTGCTGCAAATAAGGTTGATTTGATACGCAAGATGGGTAGTCTCAAGATGCGAAGGGAGGATCCTTGGCTAAGCACATCGATGAATTTATGGATGTCATAGATTCATTGGACGGCGGTGGAGATCAAGTTCGATGACGAGGTTCATGCATGCTTGTTGCTAGCTTCTTTACCGGCAAGTTGGAGCGGAACGGTGGCTGATCAACGCTTCAGCGAGGTAAGAAAAAATTGAAATATGATGATGTTAAAGACTTTCTTTTAGGTGAGGAAAATCGCATGAAGAAGTTGGGGACATCAAGTACTTCGGGAGCGGCTTTAGCTACTACTAGTAGGGAAGCCGGGTACTAGCAAACAAGGGAGAACCGAATCAAGGGAGAACGGAATGAGTGGTAAGAGCGAAGGCGATGAGACCAAGGACAAACCGAAGGTTGCGAAGGGATCTGTTGATCTTATTATTGTAAGGAGTTGGGACACTTTAAGAGGGATTGTCCAAATCGTAAGGGCAATCGGGCGAATGTGGCGATCGAAGGTGACGATGTGCGGTTACGAGTGTTAGTAGTGCACTAGAATCATGGGTCTTGGATTCGGGGCATCATTCCACTCTTGCGGGCATAAGGAAGAGATGGATAATTACACTTAGGTGATTTCGGGAAGGTCTATCTAGGCGATGGCGAGCCTTTGGAAATCGAGGGGAAGGGGATGTCGAGATAGGAGCATCGGACGGGAAGGTTCTACATCGAACGGGGTCGAGACACATTCCGGGTTTGAAAAAGAACCTACTTTCGGTTGGGCGGTTGGACGAAGAGGGTTACAAGGTGACTTTCGAGCTGCGGAGGCTGGGTTATTACCAAGGAGGATTGTGAGATCGCTCGGGGTAATAAGGAGGGTACTTTGTATTTGGCGAACAACACCAAGGATAGTATTGCAGTGGCGGCGGCAAAGGTGATAACGATTTGTGGCAGCTGTCGATTGGGTCACATGAAGAGACAAGGATGAAGGTTCTTTGTTCCAGGGTCTACTACCGGGTTTGAAGACGATCAACGTGGGGATCTGCGAAGATTGTATGTTTGGCAAACAAGGGAGGAATAATTTCTCGAGGACAGGTAGGGGATTGAGGGAAGCAAAGTTGGAATTGGTTCACACGGACTTGTGGGGGCCATCTCCGGTTACATCTCTAGGTGGTGCGTCATATTACATGACTTTCATTGATGATTCTACAAGGAAGGTTTGGGTCTATTTCTTGAAGGGGAAAGATGAGGCTTTCGAGGTGTTCAAGAAGTGGAGGGCCTTGGTGGAGAATCAAACGGGACTTAAGCTTAAGTGCTTGAGATCAGACAATGGTGGGGAGTATGAGCTTGGTGAGTTTAGGGAATACTGTGCTGCGAATGGGATTCGTATGGAGAAGACTCCAAAGCGGACACCACAACTCAACGGGGTAGCAGAGAGGATGAACAGAACATTGAATGAGCGGGCTAGAAGTATGAGATTGAAGTGTGGACTTCGAAGACGTTACGGGCATATGCGGTTGACACGGCGGCTTTCTTGATCAATCGGGGACCATCGGTTCCATTGGGGAATGGAATTCCGAGAGGAAGCTTGGAGTGGCAAGCAGTAAATCTGTCCTTTCTTCGCATATTTGGTTGCGTTTCTTATGTTCATGTTGATTCCGCCGAGAGAACTAAATTAGATGCTAAATACGGTAAGTGTACATTTATTGGGTATGGCGGGGATGACTTCGGGTATAAGTTTTGGGATGACCAAAATCATAGGGTTATTCGTAGTCGAGATGTGGTATTGATGAGCGTATTGTACAAGGACGAAAGGGAGCATACGATGACACTAGTTCGGAGCCGGAGATTGTAGAGGTGGATATTCCTAACTCGGGTGGGAGCAGAACGGTTCATGATGACCATGGTCGGGAGGTCACCGAAGATGAACCACGTACTCGAACCGGATATTCCGGCTGCGTAGATCCAGACTGCGTGGATCACACAGCAGTATACTCCTTCGAATTATTATTTGTTGTTGACGAGATAATGAGGAACCGGAATGTTATGCGGAGCGGTTCGTAGTGTGCTTTGTGATAAGTGGAAAGCTGCGATGGATGATGAGATGGTCTCATTGAAGGCAAACAAAACTTGGGAGTTGACTGAACTACCTAAGGGAAGAAGGCACCGCATAACAAATGGGTTTACAGGATCGAGAGGAAGCGGACGGTAGCAAGCGTTACAAGGCAAGCTGGTTGTTAAAGGGTTTCACAGTAAGTATGAGTATTGACTACACCGAAGTATTCACTCCGGTTGTGAAGATGACCACTATCGAGAATGGTTACAGGGATAGTAGTGGCGGACAACTTGCGCTTGAACAGGATGGATGTGAAGACGGCCTTTCTTCATGGGGACTTGGAGGAAGAGATTTACATGGTACACCCGAGAGGGTTACTTGTCTAAGGGTGGCGGGAGCTAGTTTGCGAGATTGACTAAGAGCTTGTATGGCCTTAAACAAGCTCCTAGAGCGATGGTACGGGAAGTTTGATGGATTCATGCACGACATTGATTTTATCGAGATGCGAGGCGGATCATTGTTGCTACTTCAAGAACACGGACAATGGGTACATTATCTTTGTTATATGTGGACGACATGTTGATAGCGGGCTCTAGCAGTAGAGAGGTAAACAGGTTGAAAACTCAGTTGTCAGAACGGTTCGAGATGAAGGATTTGGGAGAGGCAAGGAAAATCTTGGGCATGCGGATTGATCGAAATAGGGAGTCGGGCAAGTTGGTTCTTTCACAAGCAGAATATGTTGAGAAGGTCTTAGCAAGGTTTTGTATGGAAGAGGCGAAGCCAACAGGACGCCATTGGGTTTGCATTTCAAGCTATCCGAGAGGACTCGCCTAGGAACAAGGAAGAGCGTGACAAGATGGAGAGAAAACTCCATATGCTTCGAGTGTGGGGAGTCTCATGTATGCAATGGTGTGTACAAGGTCGGACATTGCACATGCGGTGGGAGTAGTCGGCCGGTTCATGGGCAATCCAGGAAAGCAACACTGGGAAGCGGTTAAGTGGATCCTACGTTATTTGAAGAATGCTATTTGGTAAGGCTCTATGTTTTTCGAGCAAGGAAGTGGTGTTAGCGGGTTATGTTGATGCGGACTTGGCATCAAGTGATCTTGATAAGAGGAGAAGTACTACGGGTTATGTGTTTACATTGGGTGGTACAGCAATCTCACAGGCTTCTAAGTTACAAAGATCGTGGCTCGATCGGCTATGCGAAGCGGGAATATGTGAAAGCGTGTGAGAAGCAAAGTAAAGAGATGGTTTGGGCTGCGAGAACTTCTTGGGTGAACTTGGGAAGACGCGAAGTGGTAATATTCTCTACAGTGGCGGTCGAGCGCAATTCACTTGGCAAAGAATCCGGCGTTTCATTCGAGGACGAAGCACATTGAACTGAGGTTTCACTACATCAGGCATCTCTTGGAGGAGAAGACTTTGTGGCTTGAGAAGATATTGGGATCGGAAAATCCGGGCGACATGTTGACAAAGGTTGTGAACCTTGAGAAATTGAAGGCTGTCTGAAAGCTTCAATTGGGCTTGAAGAATGAGAGAGGAGGATGGCACTACCATGATCGAGGTGAGCACTAGAAGGACACCATGGATGAGTTGAAGACGGATACGGGGCTTATATGTGTGGTTGATCTCTAGGTGGGAGATTGTTGGGATAGAAGACCAACCGTACTAGACATCGGAGCAAAAAGGGTTGGAAATTTCGTCTAAAGCTGCTGAAGGTGAGGGCGGCCGCGCAGTGGTGGCGCGGCCGCGCACTGGACCGCAAGTGATGCTCGGAGGAGTTTATTCTGCGCGGCGCGCTGAAGGAGTGAGCGACCGCGGCCTGGATGGCCGAGGACGGTGATTGTTTCTTGTTCTTGAGCGGCCGCGCTATAGCGTCTTGGCCGCAGCTGTGTGAGGGGAGGAAAGTCACTGGCCGGGTCTTTAGACGTAATTTAGGGAATCCTTGTCCATCTAGGGCTTGGTTTACTCCCTACTATATATTATAAGTTGTATTCCGCCCCTAGACTTGTTGTAACACATATTTTACATACATAGTGCAAGATCCTGGCTTGGTAGTGCCCCCAGACGTAGCCAATCAAATTGGTGAACTGGGTTAACAATTTCTTGTGTTCTTTTCTGTTCTCTTTGATTTCTTGTGCTTGGTTTGTGTGCGATTATTATTCTTGTAGGTTTGCTTGGGTGTGGAGGGCCATATTCACAACATTTCTTTCCTTTTCTATCCTAAAAGGGCAAACCCCATAGAGCCTTTTCCTGACAATTGTCAAGAGGCTGTTCGCCAAGGTTCGAACCCGTGAGCGTATGGTCATCAAAGGAGCAATGAACGGAATATAATTTCCCCCTGATTAAATATCCCTAAAGATAAGGAAAGCAATTATCCTAATCCAATAGGGATTTATTTTCACTCAAGAAGTCTTATTTGGAGCAGACTCCTAGCTGGCGAAGGAACCTAAATCAGATGAAGATTCACTCTCCTAATTCAAGTCAACTACGGAACTCCTATTCTTGGAGGACTCATCACTTGGAAACTATAAATAAGGGTCACCTCCCTCACACAAAAGGTAGATTCAAACACCCTCTCAATACTATAATACGCCTTTCCTTCCGGTTTATATCATCTTCATATACAGATGCTTATTCTCACGCCGGAGGGTTTGCGCGGGGGTAACTCCCCGCGCCCTAACGGTGTTTGTTTTGCAGATCCGTTCGTCGTTCGTCCAGGAATCCAACGCCGCGTTCCCGACTGATTAGGTACCCCCGGTACCGCTCATTTTTTGCTGCATCAGTTTGGTTCCATTGCCGGGAACGAGAGTATCGCGAACGACGGACGGATCACGATGTGACAATGGATTTAAACAAAAAAAAAAGAAAAAAAAATAATAAAAGAGGACCAATGGAGTTACCGTCATCCTTCCGCCGCCTCCTACTCTTTCTCCTCTCTCTCCTCCTACAAAGTTCCTATACTGTTTTCTCCATCAGCGTCAACTACGGCAGCCTCGGCGACAACCTCCCCCTCCAGCTCAGGTAGCCAAGTTCCTCAAGGACCGCACCATAATCGACCGCATCAAGATCTTTGATTACAGCCCCGACATCCTCCGTGGATTCGCCAACTCCGGCATCGCCGTCACTGTCACGATCCCCAACGGCGAGATCCCCAACCTTGTCGACGTTCGTTACGCTCGCCGATGGGTTAACGCCAACATCAAGCCCTTCTATCCTGCCACCAACATCCACTACATCGCCGTCGGCAACGAGATCCCCCATTGGGGCCCACAGAGCTTCATCGACAAACCTCATCTCGTCACCGGCGCCATTGCTTCGACTATCGCCGGAATCGCTGCAATATGAATAAGGTAAACTGGGAACGAAACCGGACCATTTGGTGACGGAGGGGCCCATTCACTCCAATGGAGTATTTGACGAATACTTTAACGTCGAAGGTGCATGACGTTCTTTGTGGAGTCGCCATTGATTCGTGCTGAGATTTTATCGGTGAGACTTGGTGTTGATTTCTGGATTAAGCGGGAAGATCTTCAACCTGAAGTTGGGCCTTCCATAATTCAAGACGAAAATCAAAGCAACAACGTACAAGTTTTACTGCCCAAAGACGATAGATTGGAATTGATCTGTTTTGGGGAGCGGTGATTGATTGAACAATATCTGCGATGGCGTGCGGGAAGAGATCGTTCTTCGAAGACAATCCGTAGTAACCGACTTCAGCATCTCCTCCTGTTTCGAAGAGGCTTCGTTGCTCTTCATCAACTTCACCGGTGAGGTTTTCTACTTTCACGCACTTGCCGCCGGCTCTTATTGAGAAACTCCGTGCTGTCTTCTCTGGCTTGGACAACTCCCTCCGTTCCAGGTGTACTCTTTCTATATATAAGCTTAGCATTCAAATAAAATATGCTACACTGCTACGTTTACATGATTGATATAAATATGCTATACTCCCACGTAATGCAACCAATCGGAATAAGAAATTATTGATATGATGAAGCAGAAAAATTGTCGTTGGTTGACTGTGCAAAATATGTGTGAGAGCAATATTGCCATGCTTCATGCAATTACCATTATTAGTGTCTGTTGCACAATGGAAAGTGAATAAGACAATCTACCTTTAAAATATTTGCAAATGACTTAGGCCTGTTATTGAATAATGTTGCTGAACTATTTGCATAATTATGATGACATGGAGAATGAGGAGATGCTTAATTCATCTGCATATTATATCCCATATGCTCACAATTAACTGTTTCCACTTAGCAAGGTATGCCCATGAGCTTACATGACTCAATCACATGAACAAACATAAATTAGTGTGTCCCTAATCAGCTTTATTATTCATTTTGGACTTATGTTTATGCTTTTGCATCACTCCTTCGGAATTATGCTTCTTATGAACCTTTGACAGTAGTAAACTCAAGGTTTTAATGAGCAACCCTCAGGTCCGAACAAGTAATTGACACCGCGACCACATGGACTTCGTAGGCGAGCATAATGGGCATGTGCCGCTCCCAGTCTCAAAAGAAAATATCATTATCCCAAGCACTACATCTGGAAATAACGATGCGGGCTACATAGTACAAGCAACATCAGCTACTCAGCAATTCCATCTAGTTGGGCAAGGCGATTTCAATGTCATACATGCAGCCAAACATGGGCTTCACATTTGGTTCCCAGCAGTTTCAGAATGCTACCCCTCCAAATAATCACCCTGGTCTAGGTGGCTCTGGAGTGCCTCTCGCTTCATCATATACTTTTGCTACATCCTATGGTCAACCCCAAAACACAACAAGTGTTTCTTCCCTGTTCTAAACTTGGCACTCTTGGGGAAGCCAAAACACACCAGGCATTACTCATCCACAGCAACTTGGGCAGCAGTCTCCAGCTACCACAGCCTCAACTCAGCTTTTCGGTTGATCTAGCAACTTTGTCGGGCACAATTGTTGTGAGACTAAGTTCAAGACAACATCATAGTGCAATGAATGATCAGCATATTACACGCATGCGAGCAACCTAGAAGCTCGTCAAAGCAATTAAGCAACACGACAAAGCCATTTCTGAGTCAGATCTCTGATACCGTAGACATTCATGATACAGTTGTCCGTTCCAGATTTAGCCCCTCATCTCGTCAGCGGCCAGAACTCGGGGGCCGATCCTGACTTGAGACAAGGAGATCTGCAGGATGTAGACGAACTAGCAAGACGAAAAATGACTACAAAGCAAGACATCCCATATACGGGGTTGAGCTCCACCATCTACGACCTATGAGCGAGTCATCTTCCTCGTCATAGAGAGATATGACAAAGAAGTGCGCCCAACGCCTTTACGGCTAACGCGGCAACACCATCTACGACCTATGAGCGAGTCATCTTCCTCGTCATAGAGAGATATGACAAAGAAGTGTGCCCAACGCCTTTACGGCTAACGCGGAAACACCATCTACGACCTATGAGCGAGTCATCTTCCTCGTCATAGAGAGATATGACAAAGAAGTGCACCCAACGCCTTTACGGCTAACGCGGCAACACCATCTACGACCTATGAGCGAGTCATCTTCCTCGTCATAGAGAGATATGACAAAGAAGTGTGCCCAACGCCTTTACGGCTAACGCGGCAACACCATCTACGACCTATGAGCGAGTCATCTTCCTCGTCATAGAGAGATGACAAAGAAGTAAGCCCAACGCCTAAATGGCTAACGCGGCAAAACATCTGAGACCCATGTGCGAATCAGCTTCCTCAGCATAGGTAGATAAGAAGACAAATACAATCATCATGTCGAGGAGACCTCCCTTGACGACGAGGTACGAGGTTCGAGGTTCGAGGTTCGAGCTTCGAGGTTCGAGGTTCGAGGTACGAGGTTCGAGGTTCGAGGTTCGAGGTTCGAGGTACGAGGTTCGAGGTTCAAGGTTCGAGGTACGAGGTACGAGGTTCGAGGTACGAGGTACGAGGTACGAGGTACGAGGTTCGAGGTTCGAGGTACGAGGTTCGAGGTACGAGGCACGATTCCACTATTTCTTCCCCGGCTCATCATGCTCCGAAAGGTCATGAATAACGAGGAGAGAAAAGTTCTCACCTCGGCATATCATCATATGACGAGGAGACAAAATCATGCGTCTCGGCATTTCATCCTACCGGCAGATCATCGAATGACGAGGAGGCAGAATCATGCATCTCGGCTTGTCTTCCAATGCCGAGATAAGGAATTTACGCTCCTCGGCCATCCTACAAACGCATTCAACAATCTTATTCAAACAAGGATTCAACAGGTTATTATCCAATCGGGATGGTAACCAACTACATCAATTCAAGTCAAACAATGACTCCTTACCGATATCGTCTTCCGTCCGTGCTAGGTATCTCATCCTCCATTCATCCAATGGTGGTATTGATATTTTGCAGGAGGAATCCAATAATGGGGTTCTCAAGGCGAATCGTACGTCATGGATCGGCGCATCATCCTTTGTACAAATTAACCGACGCCAACAACCGAAGCAACATTGCCACGTGACACCTATTCGTATTTCTCTGGGGCCGAAGAGAGCTCACTTCCTCCTCGTCATCGACATGGCCGAGCTAGGAAGTCGGGGGCCACTGAACGGAATATAATTTCCCCCTGATTAAATATCCCTAAAGATAAGGAAAGCAATTATCCTAATCCAATAGGGATTTATTTTCACTCAAGAAGTCTTATTTGGAGGCAGACTCCTACCGGCGGAGGAACCTAAATCAGATGAAGATTCACTCTCCTAATTCAAGTCAACTACGGAACTCCTATTCTTGGAGGACTCATCACTTGGAAACTATAAATAAGGGTCACCTCCCTCACACAAAAGGTAGATTCAAACACCCTCTCAATACTATAATACGCCTTTCCTTCCGGTTTATATCATCTTCATATACAGATGCTTATTCTCACGCCGGAGGGTTTGCGCGGGGATAACTCCCCGCGCCCCAAAGGTGTTTGTTTTGCAGATCCGTTCGTCGTTCGTCCAGGAATCCAACGCCGCGTTCCCGACTGATTAGGTACCCCCGGTACCGCTCATTTTTTGCTGCATCAAGCAATTTAACCGTTGCGCAAAGACTCGCCCTCATTTCACTCAAATTTTAAAAATTTACTTATTTTACCGTTCAAAATTATAATAAATCTTTTTAAAAATAAAAAAATGGAATTTTATTTTATTTTATATATATATAAATATATATATATATATATATATATATATATATATATATATATATATATTTTTGAAAGAAAAAGTAATGAACTGTGGTCTACATTGGGCTGTTTTTTCTTGACTATAGTGGACAGCAACTAAATTATTGTTGTACTTGGAAAATTCATCCCTCAGTGTAAAAAAAGGACAATGGAATCCCCAACATGAATGAAAATACACAAAGAAACAAACAACCAAGGAGTAATACCTAAAACGTTTTCCACGGACAAGTAAGTTTTTGTCAAACACGGAAGAAAACTTTCTTCAAGTTATACCGTATTATGGTCTTGGTTCTCGCCACTGGCTTGGTTGTCGTATGTTGTATGTCGCATGTTTTATATCGTATGTCGCATGTCGCATTTTGATTGTCTCAGCATATTTATGTCTCCAAGTAAGGACTATGCCACATGTCTAGTGTCTTATCTTGATCTTATCCAGACGAAATTTCTTGTTAGATATCCCTCCAATGACGGCGTGACACGTATAAAGTGAAGATGATAAGGATGATGACTTCCTTGGCTATATATACTCCCTCCATCCATTTGCAATGTACTCCCTCCGTCCCGCTAATATTAGCACACTTTCCTTTTTGGGCGTCCCGCTAATATCCGCACACTCCCAAAAAGGAAACTTTATATTAATAAAATATTCACCCAACCCCACTCATTCTCTCTCCTACATTATTTTAATACTCACAACACCATTATAATTTATTACACCCTCCACTTATTCTCTCTCCACTCATTCTTTTACACTCACAACATTTTATTAAAATATCATATTCCTTAATTCCCGCGCAAACAGTGTTTGTGCTAATACTAATGGGACGGAGGGAGTAAGTTTTAAGTTTTAAGTTATGAGCTTTTCTCTCTCTAGAAAATAAAGCATTATGTTGATATATGAAATGTTATGAATCGGACTGATGATTCTCACGTCGAAAGGTTTCGGGGGGAAAGGCCCCCCACCCCTAACGGTGATTTGTCTTGTAGGTCCCACATTACATCGGACCCGAGGGACGTTCATCCGGATCATACATCTTTGCCACCCCCAGTCAGTCCTGCGCAACCATTTTAACATGATTGCATCAATATAAAAGTTTTACTAGAATATGTGAAAAAATTATGTGGTATACTTGATACAAAATATGCATTTATAATTTTTATTTGTTATAGTTTCATCCGCGAATTATAATTTAATTTGTGAGTATTACAAGTTGGATATAATTACATAACAATAATAAAAACTTTCATATTTTGAAAATGAGACGTATAAACGACACATATTAAATAGATAAGTGAAACTAAGCTGAATTAGAGATAGTATTCATTATTAAATATTTCAATATTTCAACTGTAATTTTACAACAAAAGCTTAGGGTAAAGTAATGGGACTCATTAAATGGTGCCATAAAGCCATAAAAGTCGTAACTGAAAATGAGTAAGAAATTCTCCCATCTGAACCATGCGTCGCGCTGTGGATAGACCCGGTCAATATTATCCTACATTGTAAATTGACAAACTTTGTCTATGGCATATAAAGATCATGGGCCACTTCCCTTAACACCAATTGATTTTAAGGCGGAACCTCAAACTTTAAGATTATATCAGAGCATGTCTTTACACGTACATGCCCAACAGCCCACGATGTTACTCCGGGCCACCCGATTAATAAGTCCACGTTGTAAGCTTTTGGTAAAGCCCGCTACACGTGAGGAGGCGTGTTAGAGATATTATCCCACATTGAAAATTGACAAACCTTGCATATGACATATAAAGATCCTGGACCACTCCCCTTAACATCAAATGATTTTAAGGTGAAACCTCATACTTTAAAACGGAGCACTAAAATTTATAGATCAATTCTAAATTCATGATAATGGAAGTATGACCCCACCCTATCAAGAGAAGGAAATAGAGTTGGTTCAAACAAAGCCATTACATCTTTCACTTAATACAACAACAAAAAATGACAAGAGCTTTTATTCTTCCTCCATGCTTTGTTTGGATTATGTAACGTTTTCATGGATTTTACCTTTGACCAAACCCATCCCCTTTCCTTTGTTTTATACACCACCTTCTTCCTTGTTCTATCTATTGCTAGCTAGCCTAGGAATGTTCTATTTTAACTAGAGATTTCGAGTTTGAGTCATGTAAATGTAACGTCGTTAAAATTTTGCAAGAAGAGTTTTGTCATTTTAGTGGTTTTGCTCCGCTCGAACCACATTATAATTAAAAATTTATGATTGATATTTTGATTGATATTTGTTTGATATTTGCAAAGGCATTTATCATCAAGACTTAAATTAAAAGGATTAAAAATAAGGATTAATCGACGAGTTGATCTCGGAAAAAATTAGTTTTTCGAAGGCACAAAAAATGGGCAGGGTGACTGCTAATTTGTGTGTTAAATGGGTCAGTTTTAATGTAAAAATGAGCATTAATGGTTGTGTTGTTTTAGTGTCACAGATAGTTTCAAAAAATGTCAGTATTAGTTAAAATTAGTATTGTCAAAAAAAAAAAGGAATCAAATCCGAAAAGGCAGATTGATATGATTTTCAACCCATTAGGGTTTGTGTGTTTTGAGTGTCATTGTTAATGATAAACAGTGTTAGGGATAGTGAAAAGGAGAGTTCAGTGGTAAAATTAAAGAGTGCTAGGTGTAGTATTAAAAAGTGTCTGGAGTTATTTTAAAGAGGGATAATGTGTTAATAAGTTTTGATTTTTACAAAAAATATCACTGCGTGATTTTAACAAAGTTCTGCTTATTATTTATGAAAAATGTTATTGCGCGTTTCAAATCAAGTTTAACTTGTTTACAAAGAAGCTATCGCACAATCTAAAAACACATTTTTTTTCTAAATTTTAATCAAAATTGATTTTTCTGAAGATTTTGACTTAACCAACTCTTAACTTAGACATTAGCAAAAATATGACAAAGGAGAATCATAGTGTGAATGGGTCGAAATAGACATTTGGCATTAACAACCGACCAAAATTAGAATAAATACAAAAACAATAACATAATGACAAACAAAATTAACATAATTTGTCTATTATCTATAAATTAAACAAAACCCCCATCCGATGACAATCATGAGCGGATCTAGTACGTAATTGATGTGGGCTCTAGCCCACCTCAGAATTTTGAATTTTTTAATTTTTTTTTTACCTAAGTCACCGACTATATGTAATTTTTTTTATATACTCCCACCGTTCCATTTCAAGCTTCACTTTTTGCCAAAATGGATGTCCCGTTAAAAGCTTCACCTTTCCTAAAATTGCAAAGAATTTTTACTATTCCACCCACTAATTCTCTCTCCTATTTCACTATTATACTCACAACACTTTTCAAATTTACTATTTCATCCACTCATTCTCTCTCCTATTTTACTTTTACACTCACAACATTTTTTCTTTCCACCTATTTTCTTAATTTGCGTGATTTGAAAAAAGTGTGAACCATGAAATGGGACGGAGGGAGTATATATGAAGTTATTTTTCACTGTTATTATTGTTTACAATATTTTTTTAATATCAAGTTCACGCAATTTTAAAATCTTGAATCCGCTCTGATGACAACAAACTTAATCGTTTGAAAACTTTATTCAAACTACAGCTAATTAATACCGTGACAATTCATAATAATACGACATTAAAAAGGTCAATTCATAGTACGACAAATCATATTATAAACAAAATTAAGCCTAACAAGAAACATGATTTAATAATAATAATAATACGACTAACCGAAATAACTAGCGTGATTAGAAATTAATCCTGGTTATAATATTATTTTTTTAATAGAGATTTGCTTGAAAAGTCAAAATTAAGCTTTAAAATTGGGATTATTATGTCCTTGTCTAAGCTTAGCTGTTCTTTTCACCATTTAGTGACAAAATAACTATTATAAATTAGAAAATCAATCCCGCCCTAAAGATTTGGAGACAGGGTGTATTAGGGGTGTTTATGATCCGGATTGGTTCGATTTTTGTTAAAATTTTGATCGAATCAAATATTTCGATTTTGTAAAAATTTTGGATCAGGATTAGACCATTACATTATAGGATTGGTCCCATCAATTCGATTCTAATGGTTCGGTTTCGATCCGATTCAACCGGTTCTACAAATTACTACATAGTATAATTTTTTATAATAACAAAATCTATAAGCAAACATATTTAAGAACCAAATTGCTGAACAATATTTCGGGACGGAGGGAGTATATGGTTGTCTACAAGCAAGCATATTTAAGAACCAAATTACAATTACAAAATCAATAGTTAGAAGAAGAGTATATTTAAATCAGTCAGAAGTAGTAAAATTCAAATTTTTAAATGTGAGAATGCTTAAGAGCGGTTTATATATATATATACAGTATATATATTCGGTCCGATCCGGTTCAGGATCGCGTATATTTTTTTTTCAAAATTAGGACCACACCAAATAATCGGTTCCATAAAAATTTAGAACCAGGACCAGACCAATACTATTTTTTCGGTCCGATTTTTACTGATCGTGGTTCTACTGGTTCAGTCCGGTTCCACGAATTTTTTGAACAGCCCTAGTGTGTATAAGCGGGATTTGAAACCGGTGTAGCTACATATTTGTTGTTAGTAGGACTGTTACGCGAAACGAGCCGGCTTGGGCTTGGATCGTAAAAGCTCGAGTTTGAGTTGGCTCGAGGTGAATTCGAGCTCGAGCTCGAACCGATTATCAAGCTCGTTTTTTTTTCGAGCCGGCTCGTGTTCGGCTCGTATGTTCGACGAGCTCTGACCGAGATTGACTCGTTTGAGCTCGGCTCGTTAAGCTCGTTAAAAAACTCGAATGAATTTTATCCGCGAATGACTTGTTTAGGCTCGAGATCGATTACAACTCGAATTAGTGTTCGATAAAGCTCGTTTGATTTCAGATTTTTTCAAAAAATAAGTCCAAGCTCAAGCTCAGCTCGTTAATACTCGAGTTCGAGCAACTCGCGAAAAGCTCGCTAACAGCTCGCGAAAAGCTCGAAACTCGATTCGTTCCGAGCTCGAGCAGTCATACTGGGCTCGAGCTCGAACTCAAAACTTCAAAACTCGACTACTCGACTCGTTTACTGCCCTCGTTGTTAGGTTGTAATAATCAATATTGATAAAAGTCAAGTTTGTACCTTTGGATAATCTATAAGCATGTTTTTTTACTAGATCCAATAACTACACAACAAATCATTTGATGTAACATTTTCAAATACTTTTTGAAGTAAATGTAATACTTTTTGATTTATTTTCAAAAATGATATTAGGGTTTCAATTTACTTCAATCACTTAATTATTGTGTTCTTGGTTGCTTGAGCTTTATGAGGTTTGGAGAGATGGTCCCCTAGAAAAGGTCCAAGGAGGGCAACCACTAGAAGATGGTTCAGAGTTATCTTGCATCCCCACATTGAAGAATGGCAACTATCCCAAACTCCAAACAACCCCATCAAGAAGAACAAAGCATTCGATCTAAGGATCTGACAAGAATTAATCAAATCCGCATCCATAGATGGCGAGATCCGTGATTTTGACTTGTCTCGGGAAGCGAAAGCGTTGCAATCGACAATTGAGATGGCGACACACCTTCTATATCAAGAGCTGAGATTTATTTGACATATATGAAACTCGCCTCGACACAAAAGAATCTGCAACAACAGTTCCAAATTCCTTATTCTTCAATCATCCTAATCATTTCATTTTGCTAAAGATTGTGATGCCCTTTTGGTGAATGGAATTGGGTTTGGTTTTTTGGCTCATTTGTTATGGTCCACCATTTGCAAAACAAGTTGTCCTTTGTGTGTGTGTTCTTGCTTGTGCTTGTGCTTGTGTTTGTGTGCATTCTTGGTAGATTCAAAAGTGCTTTTAGAAAATGATATAAAGGGCCAAATAAGAAAGGGTGTTCATCTTATATAGCGCAAGCCCGGTGCGCCAAGCGCTTTCTCTCAAGCGACGGTTGGGAAAGGGAACCATTTGTTAGAGTCTTCCCCCGACAATTGGACAATTGCCAAGAGGCTATTAGCCAAGAATTAACCCATAGTGGGATACATTTTCAGCATAGAATGTTGAAGGGAACAATTTGAAATCACGCAATCTCTACTTTCACACCAGAAACTGTTATGCAGTCTGACTGCACGAGTCCCAAGAACTACCGAGAACAGAAGGATTCATCAAACAGATTTGACAGAAATCACAGAAATCCAAAACACAAAAGAGTTGGCTCAATTCAAATGGAAGTAAGCAAATAGGATTGCTAGCTAAACAGAATCTCTTTATATTTTATAATTAGCACATAAGTATAACATACAAGTTCACAACATCATGAATACATTCCAATATCCATGTCCTGAAATTAGTTTCCCTAAATGGTAACCATTACATCGGAAAAAGAACATTTCCCCATTGCCGCCATCACCTCCGGCGATTGGCCCCCGGAGGCTTCACCGCATACAAAAGAACCTTCAAATGAGCAAGGGTTCCCATGAAATGAGTCGGGTTACAAATAACTAAACGGGCATACCTTAATTCACACCTAAACGAGATAAACCCCAAGTTCATCTCTACAAGGCGCGGACCTCTCTCACATTACCTCAGCATATTGCAACCAGTGGCGGATCTACGCCCATATATATAGGTGCAAGCGCACCCACTAAATCAAAAAGTTTGAATAGTTCATGGTAAAGTACTACGCTTTGAAGCCATTTCCTTCCCACTTTACGCACCCACACACAAAACGTACTGAATCCGCCACTGATTGCAACACGGAGTAAGTAGTAGTAGAACATAAAAGCTACACATAATGTATATAACTACACACCAACACAGCCTTAGGGGGGTGGAAATGATCGAAACGAAACGAAAGAAGGAAGGTAAGAAAGAAAGAACCAGATTAAAGGTTTGTCAAGCTTGTGTTATGTAGGGGTTGAAGTTAATCCGATCTATTAACAATTGAAGAAGTGTTCACAAAGCTTTTGATCTCCTCCATTAGGGTATAAAAATGTTCGTTATTCGGTAAGAAATAGAATCCGATTGTCGCTTCGGGCAGAAATAGAAGTTTCACTTCCTTCTTCGCGTTCTCGAGCCCTTCTACATAAGCCAATTGCCAATCTTGAGAAAGATCCAAGCCCGCGACACACACTAGGGTTTTGGGAAATTTATGAATGTCTTTGAGATTAATGGATCGCGGGCCAAATATGTTGCAAGCCGGATGATCTCGATCTTCGCCTTCCGGCAAGTATGCTCTCCAATACCAATCCCTATCTTGAACTGTCACAAAGTATTTCCCATCTAATCGATTTTCAGAGTCTTTTCTTTCTTGCCCACCAAACATGGGATGCAATAGTATGTTTCCTAGTACCTCGACCCCTTCTCCGGCGGCCTGCACTGCCACGTGATGAGCAATATTGCCACCAGAGCTGTCGCCGGATAAGTAGACGTGGACTTTTGAGTCTTTCCCACTTCTTAGCCACGGTCTAGAATGAACCCATCTGAGAGCTTCCCAACCATCATCATAAGCGCACGGGTAACGGTGTTCCGGCGATCTCCTGTAGTTTACCGACACCACAACCGCCTTACAAATGCCAGCAAGCCGGCGGCAAAATGTGTCATAAATCGCACTATTTGGGGAAGAATGAGTGAAGCTTCCGCCATGGAAGAAAATGATCACCGGAACGATTTCCGTGGAGCTCAATGGCTTCTCGAGATCGGTAATGCCCCACCGAGATTCATTTTCCGGGGCCGGTCTGTAAATCCGGTTGAGAAGATTGGTGGTACGGTCAAGAACATCAAAAGAGAAGACGCCATCGACTGGATTTGCGTTGGCTACAACTTTCCTGTCAAGAAACTCGGCTAACTCACGGTTGAATGTGCCGTCGGGACGCCGGAGCATATTGTAAGCTAACTTGAAGTTAGAAATGAGGATCCATGTGTGCAAAGGAACAACTTTCTGCAAAAAGGACATAGAATTTCATATAATTAGAACCTTATCTTCTAATTGGGTGCCAAAATCATGAACCCTTTTCACCAATTTAATCAAATAACAACAGACATAAGATAAAATCACATCAAACTTGGTGTAATTACAAGGAAATTCACAATAAAAACCCTAATCCCAAATGCATAAAAAGTCAAACAAAAAGGGGAAATTGATGAAAATGGAGAAAATGGAGAAAACCCCAACTTCAAATCACAAGGGAAAAGTTCATTTTTCATCCTAAAATCAGATAATTCTTCCCCAAAAACCCCAAATTTGTTGAACAAGAAACCCACAAAGGGACAAAGCCACTTCAAATCATTGAAATTTTTTAATTTTCTCCCCCAAATCAACAATTTCTTTCCATAAACCCCCAATTTTCTTGGAAAATAAATCAAACCCATTAAGGGACAGCCACCCGTCACCCAAATAACTCCCCAAAACACATAATCAAAACAAAAACCCTCAACTAATTCTTGACAATATGACAAAACAAAACAACAAAGTACAGATCAAAAACAGCACCTTGGCTTCATTAACGTTAATTTCACTACTTCCAGCCATCTATAAACAACAAATATCCCACAAATTTGCAGCTTTAAGACGATTGTTCTTCAAACTTTAAGACGATTGTTCTTCAAGAAACACCAGCCGTTGACTAGTCATAACGCTTCAAACAAACCCATCAAAGATCCAAGAATTTCGAAGTGTCTGGCTCGTGGGTTTTATGAGTTTTCTTGATTCCTAGTCTCTGTATTGTTCTGAACAGGAAAAGACACCTCTTTGTGTAAAGAAACAGGGAAAGACTAAACACAGATAGAAAGAACGATCAAAGGAGAATATTACTTATAATAAGGTTTTTAGAGAGAGAGAATTGTGAGGAGAGAGGAGGGGGAGACGTGGAGTCAAACACAAAAGAACGACGGAAGAGGACGGAGACGAGAGAGACGACAAAGGAGGCGGCCGAAATTAACTGTTTAAACGGACCCCACTAAGTTCTTCCCAATTTGGTTTTCCTTTTTTTCTTAATATAAAATTAATTAATTGCCTCGTTTTTCTTCCATATTCTCTCCGTTTTATTTGAAATACGATTTATTTATTTATTTTAATCAAAAATTTACAAAAAAATGCATTTTTTTTAAGCTTTAGAAAAAATGTGTTTTGTTTCTCCTGCTTGTGCCAGTGTAAAAATTGTTAGTGCATGTACAACAAAGTGTCAGTGTCAGTGTGAGAGTGTCAGTGCACGCCCTAGGGTGCGATCGCCCTTCCTAGGGTGTGATCGCCTCATCGCCATAGAACGGCACCGCGCGATCGTCCCAAGGATGGGCCCGATCGCTCCCAGTGTAAAAAAAATGTGAGTGCATATGTAACAAAGTGTCAGTGTTAGTGTAAAAGAGTGCCAGTGTAGAGAGTGCTAGTGCATGTATATTAAGTGTCATTATAAAAAGTGTCGGTGCATGTGTAACAAAGTGTCAGTGTTAGTATAATAAAGTGTCAATGTGAAAAGTGTCAGTGCATGTATTATTAAGTGTCAGTGTAAAAATGATTTTTCCTTAAGCTTAGAAAAAATCGCATTTTTTATAAGACCAACTCTTTATTTTGATAAATCTCACCTCAAATTGAACTATTCAAAATAATAAACAATTTTTATTATTACTCTAATTCATTTTTTTTCTTACTTTACTTTTATACTCACAACATAAATCACTTATTATTACTCTCACTCATTCTATTTGCTATTTTAATTTTTATACGCACAATATCTATTTTTTACCTAACTTTTTTTTAATTATCGTGTTTAAAAAGTTAGTAAATTTGATTCGGGAGAGAATATATATATATTTTTTTTTATATGTAAGTAGAATTAATAATTTTAAAAGTTGAGACTTTAGTACAAGGCTAAAGCCAAACCTACTTTTGTAAGTTTTTAACCAAAGTCCAACTATTCACACATGAATCCGGTTCAATTTGTTGCTCTACATGTATTCTATTTTAGCTTGTACTTTGTACTTATTTTATATTTTGTCCTATCTTTCACTTTTACTTTTGATTATAATCGTTAATACGGCAAAAATAAGTTTTAGTGACATAAATAAAAATGTCATAAGAAAAATAAATGTCAGAAAAACTGTTTACTGTCATATATTTCAGCGGTTAAATATGTGCGAGAAAAAATGGTGTCGATAATAATTTTCAATGCTTTTAAAGTGCTGCAAAATGTTCATAATTTTTTCGGTACTTCTAATTGTGCCGAATTTTCTGACACTTTTTTTAGTGACGTATTTATTGGGGAATTGGTTCAAATTCCTGTCGATCAATACAAGATAATACAAAGCATTCTCGAACACAATAGAAATAAGAACACTCAATCAAATTAATAAAAAACACAAGAGAATTGTTTACCTAGTTCACCAATTAATTGGCTACGTCTGAAGGAACTACCAAATTAGGATCTTACACTATAATATATTAAATTTGAGATACAACAAGTTTCAGGGCTGAACATTGCTTATATAAACGTCCCATAATAGTTCTAAACCTTATGCAAAAAGAAAAACCCCAAATCAGCTTTGTTCGCCCATGCCACTTTAAAATAACCACACGCTAAATTCAACATGGTCGTGCAAGAGCCGTTCAAAAAAAACCTTCATTCGTAAAATATTTGCAGGCCTGTTCTCATTTATGAGCACCCTTATGCAAAAATCAACTTTAGCTACGTACTTGTGAAATAATTTCTCAAGATCGTGTCATTTATAATGCATGACCGTGTCAAACCCATTTTTATCCTTTTTGTGATTTTTCTCCTTTTTAATCAACCTAGTTACCGGTTTAACTCTATACCAACAATATTTTAAATAAATATAAAATGCACTTCCATAACCTTATGCATAATTAACAACTCTTCTTCCAATAAACTAATTATTATTAGATAAAATATTTAGTCACAATTATATTATTGCATTTTCGTATAATTGTAGTCAAATAAATCTAATATAATTAAAAACTTATGACAAGCCATATGAAAAATATGATTAATTTTAAAATTAAAAAAATATATAAAATAAAATCTCTTGTTATTAATGCCACTTTATAAAATAGTGCAAAGAAATTGCGGCACTTAATAAAAAGTATTGGAAAATAGCGACACTTATTAGAAGTGACGCAAATTAAGCAACACTTATTAAAATTTTAAAAAATTAGCGACACTTATAACAAAGAGCCGAAAATTGTTGGCACTTTCTTATAAGTGCCGTAAATTTATGGCACTTGATAATTTGTGTGAATGCAAGTTTTTATGTATGAGATGAAACTCTTTACTTTGTGGAGTGTTGTAATCATAATTTGGTGCATTAAATTATGAAAAATAATGAATTATGAAAAATAATTTTAAAAAGACATGGACAAAGCTTTCTAAATAAAAAAATACTACTCCCTCCTCTCACTTCAAGGTTTCAACTTTTCTTTTTGGGCCGTCTCACTTCAAGGTTTCCTTCCTTAAATGGAAAGTTTTTCATATATTTATACTCTTATCATCTCCATATATTTACAAAAAAATCATTCATTATATCCTTATAAAGTTAACATATTTATAAAAAAATCAATCATTAACTTACTATTCCTCCCACTCATTCTCTCTCCTATTAAATATTTTTAACTTTTACATTCTCTCTCCTCAAATTTTCTACCCACTTTAAAAAAAATTCTTATCGAGTTATTTGAGTTCATTCGCCTTCTTTGACCCGTACGTTAAATGGGTTGTAAAAGGTATCACTCATTCTAACCCTTTATCCGCTTCAATCCTTATCGGCTTTAATCCGACTCAATCAAACCCAACTCAACCCAATTGTCAGGTGTGATTACACTCGAAAAAATGAGTGTAATTACACCCAAAAAAATGAGGGGGGGTGGGGAAATCGGAGGCACGTGACTAGCAAGCTACCCGGCGTGTGACCGACGCCAAGGCATGTGGCGACCCGACCCGACTCTCTATCACCCCAAACGTCCATATCTAATGACCAATCTGCCCCTATTTCCACAAGCGTCCAAAACCTCACCCCGACGACACGCGTTTGTCACCTAGTAAATGGCGCGTGACAGCATGTCGCTTGTCAGACTCTTTTACCCTTCCCCGCTTTCAGTTTTGTCGTTTCTTGTACTATTAGTGCATTTTTATCACGCAAACATTTTGACACGTGTCGGTTATTCGATGGTGGATCCCACATCAGACCCATCCGAGTCGTTGATACGATGATCAATCTGGTTTTTAATAGTGGGGCCTGTTACGATACTGGTCTTGAAGGGCAACACGTGTCCCACTTTTGATTTTAATTGGCTTTTTGGGGGTTTGAAGTTTGGGGCTTGATTGATTTGATTTGATTTTTCTAGGGACGCAATTAGGCAGGTCATTCTCGTATACTACGCCGTTTTAATAAATTATACTCCATCCATACTTCTTCAATTTAAAGTGTTCATGGCTTTCAACCTGAAGGTCATGGGTTCGATTTTCCCACCAGTGGTTAGAGGGAATGACATTGCCCTCCCTAGCATAGCTAGGCGCCTCTGTGAAGTGCATCAAGGGGAGAGCGGTGAAATGTGTTGATCCCCTTTTAAAAAAGTGTTCATGATATAATTTTACGGTTTTTAATAAATTTTTTAAAAAATGAATAAATAATTAAAAATGGGTAAAAGATTAAAAAAGAGAAAATATAAAAGTTAAAAATGTTTAATAGGAAAGAGAATGAGTGGGAAAAATGGTAAGTTAATGAATGTTTTTTTGTAAATATGTTAACATTATAAGAGTATAATGAATGATTTTTTTATAAATATATAAATATTATGAGAATATAAATGTCCAAAAAATTGTTCACTTCTTTCTATTTATGAAATGTGCACTTTGAAGTGGTACGTCCCAAAAAGAAAAGCGGGTCGGAGGGAGAACAAAACAAATAGTACTTCGGATTAAGATTCTTACTTTATTTTTAATCCGTTGTCACGATTTTTAATTTTTAATTATTTTTTATTTTAAATAGATAATGATATATACTTATTAAGTTTACAACAAAAAATTTCTATCCATTTTCTATCTCCTAATTTTTTTTTCATAATTATAAAATTTACTTTATTTTAAATTTTTCGCCAAATCAAATTAAAAACATTAAATCGAAATTCATTTTGTTCTTTCAATTTCAAATTCAAGTCTTGAAATTGAGGTTGCCAAACATATCCTAAGAAATCA
Organism: Adenophora triphylla var. japonica; assembly: GCA_022495995.1. Taxonomy (NCBI): domain Eukaryota; kingdom Viridiplantae; phylum Streptophyta; class Magnoliopsida; order Asterales; family Campanulaceae; genus Adenophora; species Adenophora triphylla. The sequence continues at coordinate 190,901 of JAFEMH010003304.1, forward strand.
ATCAATATATTCCCTCCGTCCCACGTGATTGCAAACTAACTTTTTGGGTGTGGAAATTAAGGAAAATTGATGTAAGAAAGAGAAAAAGTTAAATATTGTGAGTATGAAAAATTAAATAGGAGAGAGAATGAGTGGGAGGAATAGTGAGGAGAGAGAATGTTGTGAGTGTAAAAGTGAAGTAGGAGAGAGAATGAGTGGGTGGAATAGTAAATATTCTTTGCCATTTTGGAAAGTTTGCATTTACGTGGGACGGACCAAAATAGAAATAAGTTTGCATTCACGTGAGAGGGAGGGAGTATATATTAAACTTACTAAAATTTTCTTTAAATATTTCAAATACGTAGATAATTAATTTTTTTATAATAACAACTGTCTAATCATGAATTACTGCAAAATGTGACAATGTTTTATAAAAAACCACAAAATTGCAAATATTTTGACATAATTATTTTTTTTAAACTACAAATATTTGACATTGAGACAATGCAATTTTTTTCTTATTTCATAACAATGTAACTAATTAGGGATGGCAACGGGGCGGGTTCGGGGCGGGTTCTTCATTTCCCAAACCCGCCCCTATAGTCATCTACCCTGTCCCGAACCCGCCCCGCCCCGTTACTTGCATTACCCGAGCCCGCCCCGCCCCGCCCCGATAATTAACCAAAATGCAAGTTTGAAACCAAACAAGAAATAGAAATAGAATCCCAGCAAACTCAAAAACATAGATTCAAAACACACAGATTCAAAAACTCAAAATTATTTTCCAAGTAAATGGATAATTAAATTCTAAATATGCCAAATTGATAACTGAATTGGCAGAACAAATTGAAATTAGACTTAAATATGCAAAATTGACATAACAAATAAGAAAAAATGAGGGAAAATTTTAGATAAATACCGCCATGGAAGTAATTGATACTCTTTGAAGAGAGAAACGCTTGAAAACCTTCCAGCTAAGCTATGCGTCATTCTACTCCGTCTCTCCTCACTCTGTCCGTAGCTCAATGGCGGCGAACACTCCATTGACCCGATGCTCGTGAAGGACTTCGTCGTCGGGGCTTGTGGTGGCGAGATTTAGGGTTTCTTTGAGAGGTTGAATAAGGGTAAGGGATAGAGAGGCGATGGCGAAGGAGGACGCGCCGCGGTGGTGGTGCGGCTATGGCCAGGAAGTGGGAGGGATTGACGCCTTGCGGAGGTGCGGCGCTGTGGGAAGTGGGAACTGGGAGTGGGAGAGAGAAGAGGAAAAGAATTGGGGGAGAAATGAAGGAACGGGGAGGGAACAGGGAACCTTAACCCTGTATGCGTCTTTAATCAGGTAAGGGCATTTTTGTAATTTCCTAGCTAATCGGGGCGGGTTCGGGGCGGGGCGGGGTAAACCCGAACCCTATAAAAACCCGTCGGGTTTTCAATTTCGAATCCCAAACCCGGCCTATTAGGGTCGGGTCTTTTCGGGTTCGGATCGGGTTTCGGGTTTTTGCCATCCCTATAACTAATCTAACAATGAATCCACTTTCCACACTGTAAAAAAGTATCCACTTTAAGCTGGGGAACACAGGTATAAAAAAAAAAAAAAAAAAAGTATCCACCTTACTTCCTTTCTTCTTTTTTTAATTATAAATTTTCACCCTCCCCTTTCGGTACTCTCTCCGTCCCATTTCAAGGATTCTGATACCGAATACAGGCTTAGAGAATAGAATGACCGAACGAATAATGACAAGAATCAATTTCTGAAAGCTTCAAGCTTTTCTTTTTCTATTTCATATTATCAAAAGTCTGCTAAACTATTACAATTAACTTGGCTTTTATAGGACTCCTAAAACTTGGAAAAGACTTTCTTGCCAAATCACAATTCTAAGTTACCTAAATGTGATTGGCTAAAATAACTAAATATACTGATAAAAACCCAAGTAAATTATGACTCTAAATAACTATTACTAAATAATAATAAATAAGGAATACAATCCTTGCTCAAAGTGGACACCACAATTACTAAAGTCGTGTAATTGCCTTGCGAACATTCCCGCCAATCGGTTCTTCCCGTGTCACCCACTTCTGCTCCATTGCCTGACTTTCCGCATGGCTGTTGGTAATGGCTGTTGGTGAGGCGCTCGCCTGGATTATGGTGAGGCGCCCGCCTCGCTTCCAGCTGCTTCCTCAGGACTGCCTTCTGCCGCTTCCGTTTCCGCCATGTATCAACCTGCATCATCCTCCCCTCCTTAGAAAAAATTCGTCCACGAATTTGACATGTTGCGCTGAAAAGGACCTTACAAAATTCACCCTTCAACTGTAGACGAACTGTATACTTGATATAATTACTCATTATATCCATCCAATCAGTCCATCGGTAGTTAACAAAAAACTCAGTAATCAATTTCTGAATGATGTATCGAGCCGAAGAACGTGGGATAAACCTGTCAAACGGATCTTCATACGGAGGAAAAAACATGGTTTCAATGGGTGGGGTGGCTGCCTGGGTCGCAGCCTTGTTGTTCACTGCTTTGGCTATTCCTCCCAAGCTGACTTCCATCATCCCAGGTTGCTGATGTCTTGGGTGTTCCGCCATGTCGATTGCGTGAGTTGTCACAACATGACAAATCTCGCAATCACACTTATCAAACACCGGTGGTATGGACCAATCAACAAACTTTTCAGGCTGTGACTTACCTTCTAACTCCGGAATCTCGGTCTTCATGTCGCCGATAACCCTAGAAGGATATGTCCACTTCCTGTTACCAAGTTCGTGATCCCTAGCGGAGGGATTGGTCACCGCTAAACCCTCTTCATCAGACGATATGTCTGATTCAGAGTCCTCCAACCGCGCTAGCTGACGTTGGATTCGTCGACCCTCCACCCGATCAAAGTATCGTTGGAGTTCACGAATCTCGGAACGCAACAAACGGAGTTTGAGATCTTGAATCTTTCTTCGCAATTCGTCCTTCTTGATTTCATATAGGTCACGTTCGTGATGGGGATCGTATTCATGGGGATTCACTTCACGAACCCTACTACGAACACCATGAACACCATGACCACGCCTTCGTTCAGCCATCAATTCGACCAGGAAACTGATACCAAATGATAGAGCGAACTGAAGTTATATGATAATGAGAGGAATGACTGAACGGAATTTAAGAAAACAAGACAGGAATTGAACCCTCAAATAATTGCTCACAGCAATCTATTTTCATAAATCATAAATCAAAAGTCTGCTAAACTATTACAATTAACTTGGCTTTTATAGAACTCCTAAAACTTGGAAAAGACTTTCTTGCCAAATCACAATTCTAAGTTACCTAAATGTGATTGGCTAAAATAACTAAATATACTGATAAAAACCCAAGTAAATTATGACTCTAAATAACTATTACTAAATAATAATAAATAAGGAATACAATCCTTGCTCAAAGTGGACACCACAATTACTAAAGTCGTGTAATTGCCTTGCAGCAACATTCCCCGCCAATCAGTTCTTCCCGTGTCACCCACTTCTGCTCCATTGCCTGACTTTCCGCATGGCTGTTGGTAACGGCCCCTACCACGAACACCTTTTCCTCCACGAACTACACGCCCTCGTTCGGCCATCAAATCGTCCAGACAACTGATACCAAATGATGACAGACGGAAGGTTATGAGATGAACCGAACAAGAAAGAACCAAGATTCACAAAGAAACAAACGGCACTCTTTTTTTTATTTAATTCATAATCAAAACTCTGTCCTAATACAATAACCCTAGCTTGTTATTTATACTAATAATAAGAAGATTCTAGAAATATAAAATAAAACCCTAATTTAATAATAATCTAAAACCCTAAAACCCATAAAACAAATTAAGCCCAAACCCAAGCCAATGCTGAAGCCCGAAAGCGACCTTTCTTTGAAGTTCCGTCTGCTGGCCAGGCGCCAGCCTGGGATAACATGAGGCGCCTGCCTCAAGCTCAGACACCTCCTCTGCTCGGTTTCTGCTGCTCGGTTGATGCTGCCTCGAAGCCCAAGATTACCATACTGTATCAGATTCTAGCTGATGAAGGCCAAACGGGTAACCCGGCTCGGCCTGGCCCGTGTGTGTGCGGACAAACGGACAAACGGGCTTAGCCCTGCCCGTCCGTGTGTGTTAACGGGCTTTAGCCCGGCCCGGCCCGTACTTGAATCCCATGTGAGGCCCGCCCGTTTGACCCGGATCCAAGGATCCAGAGCCAAACGGATTTATCCCTTTTTTATTTTTTTTAACAAAATCTGAAATGGGGTTGGGGGATTCGAACCTGGGTGAAATGGAATAAATGAGTGCTACATACCACTTGGACACAATGATATTGGTGTTAATTATTCAAATGTTAAATATAAATTATAAAAATAAAAAAACGGGCCAAACGGAAATTGGGCAAACGGGCTTTGAAAGCCCGTGGGCTTGGCCCGTCCGTCGCCCATTTATCTCGCCCAGGCCTGTACCGTCAACTAAGGCGGGCCGGACACGGGCTTGTCCACGGGCTGCGTGCTTCGGGCTTAACGGGCTTCGGGCCGCGGGCCATTTGTTTGTCCACGGGCTAAGGCCCAAAATGGCCTTCATCAATTCTAGCCCATAGGGTAGTATTTCAAGCTTCTTAAATAAAAAAATTTAAAAATAAATAAAGAATTGCAATTAGGTAGAAGATTAGAGGAGATAGAATGTCAAAAAAAATTGAAATATTTATGATAAAACATCTTTTTGATTGATTTTTTTGTAAATATGTTAACATTATAATTACAAGAGCATAATGAATGTTTTTTTTGTAAATATATTTACATTATGCTAAAATCTGAGGAGAAACGCGTTTCTCCGTCGCTTGTGGAGAAACGGGGCAACGTTTGTCGCGCGACATACTTAGCCACAACAACTGGATATCACTTTCATCAGTTCTGGATATCCAGAACATTGAATATGGATATCCAGAAGCTTTGGAAAGGATATCCAGAAAAAATATTTGGTTTCTGGATATCCTTTCCAAAGCTTTTGGATATCCATATTCAATGTTCTGGATATCCAGAAGCTTTGGAAATGATATTCAGAAAAAATATTTGGTTTCTAGATATCCTTTCCAAAGCTTCTGGATATCCATATTCAATGTTCTGGATATCCAGAAGCTTTGGAAAGGATATCCAGAAACTGGCTAAGTATGTCGCGCGACAAAAGTTGTCCCGTTTCTCCATACGCAACGGAGAAACGTGTTTCTCCCCAGACCGACTCTTACATTATAAGGGTATAAATGTCCGAAACTCTGTTCAAAATTTGCCATTTATGAAATGAGACTCTTAGTCTGGGACGGACCAAAAGGGAAACCAGGACTCTTGAAATAGGACGGATGGAGTATTATTCAATATTCGATAATTTAAGAAATTCAATAATCTTATCATAATAATTATAACAAAAAAAATTATATTTTTAGACAAAAAAAAAAAGATAACAAATGAATTTTTTTATTTTTTATTTTGTGACAAATGAAGTACATCCTTCTATTTTATTATAAAGAATAAGGTTCACAATTCTTGTCACACTTTCTTTTATTTTTTACATCCCGAAATGGTTCATATTTCTTTTAGTCTTAAAATAACAAATTACTAATAATGTGATAATCAAATTTATCATTATAATACTTATTAAATTATAAGAAAATCAATATTTAACTATTCTAACTATAATTAATTAATTAAACTTACCCCGTGAAAAAATGAGGAAAATATTAAGATTTTTAATTTTCGATTTGTATATTCTCCTTTCTCTAATTTTCAACTCACTTACAATTGTTTACTTGTTATTATTTTATGTAAAAAATCAAAGTGTAAATTCGGATTAGGGGAATGATTTTTATAATAATTCATACTATTTTTTGGAATCACATAAGTTTTCACTACTTTTAGTTTTTTTTTTATGTGTCGGAAATGACATTTTACAAATATTATGGAATTAAACTTAATTTACTACTTTACCTTATATTATAAGAGAAAGGATCCCAAATGAAGAGTTTTTTTTAAGGGTTTATTACAAAAAAACTCACTCAAAAAGATGGTATTTACAAAAAAAAAAAAAATACTCCCTCCATACCACTTCAAGGTTCATATTTTCCTTTTTAATCCGTCCCACTTCAAGATTCCCTTCCATAAATGGTAAATTTTGAATATATTTATACCCTTGTGATTTGATATATTTACAAAAAAACCATTCAATATACCCTTATAAAGTTAACATATTTACAAAAAAATCAATCATTAACTTACTATTCCTCCCACTCATTCTTTCTCCTATTAATTACTCCCTCCGTCCCACGTTAGTTGAGACTTCTTTCCCTTTTGGGCCGTCTCACGTTAGTTGAGACTGCTCAAAATGGCAAAATTTTTAATATTTTATATTCACCCTACCCCACCCACTCATTCTCTCTCTTCATTTTTCACCATACAATTTATTTAACCAACCTACTATTAACTCCACTCATTCTCTCTCTTCATTTTCTACCACATATTTTCATTATCTTATTCATTTTTCTTAATTGGTGTGCCCAAAAAGTTAGTCTCAACTAACGTGGGACGGAGGGAGTATATTTTTAACTTTTACATTCTCTCTCCTCTAATCTTCTACCAATTTTCAAAAAAATCAATCATTAACAACTATTCCCTACCCCACATTTAACTTTTACATTATCTCTCCTCTATTCTAAACAACACAAACAAAAAAATTTCTTAAGATACGTGAAACCCACACCAAGGAACCTTGGTGTGGGAAGGAGGGAGTATGTAAAATGGGAAATTACAAAAAATTACTTTTTTTTTCTTTTTTCACAAAAAAACTTTTTTTTTTATCGGTTTTGGTCAAACAATTGATAATTTCAGTTATCAGTTGTTCAAACAAGTGATAATTTCAGTTATCAGTTGTTTACAACTGATAACTGAAATTATCAGTTGTTTAAAGAGTAATTTGTGCTTCAAACAACTGATACTGATAACTGAAATTATCAGTTGTTTGACCAAAACTGATAAAAAAAATTTTTTTTTTTCATTTGTAATTTTTGACTCATGTGTTTTTTTTTGTAATTTCCATCTTTCTAAAGTTGTTTTTTGTAAATGCCGCATCTTTTAATTACAAATATTCATTTTCCAAAAGAGAGTTTGACCAAAATAACCCTATTATAAAAAAAACGACCTTAAAGGACAAACATTTTGAAAACCCCCCTAAACATTTTAACTTTGATAGATTTCTCTGTTTAAATGTCATATTTTTATAGAAAAACTGAGAATTCCATTTTACCTTTCTTGATAGGTTAATGCTGAAGCTTTAGTTTTGGCCGATGAAGAAGAAATAATGTTTGGTGGACAAAGAAACTTTGCAAACATCACAGATGATATGAACCTACTGGAGAACAAAGATGAATAAGAAGATGTAAAAAATGAAAAAGAAGAGGAGATGAGGGAGTTAGGTTCTACAGATAGTGAAAGAACCTTATCCATTCACTTGGCTCAACCCCAAAATATCCCGGATACTCCAGTTCATAGTTCCGTGCCAATAACTCCAAGTCCAATAGCGTTGATGGCAGATGATTTTGATGATATGGTTACATCTTCATTGGAAAGTGTGAATAAATCAATAGGAATTGAAGGATTGGAATTTGAAAAAAAAAGAGTCACAACAGGATAAGGGAAAGCTGAAAGAGAAAAGACTTGAAACCGTGACGGAAAATGAAAATTTGGAGATTGTAAAAGAAAAAGAGAGGTTGAAAAAGGAAAATGACAAGCTTGTAAAAGAAAATAGAGAGCTCATTGAGAAAGTGGAAACAACAAATTCATTGAATGAGAAAATTGAAGAATTGGGAAAACAACTCAGTGTTGCTATTTCAAGGATCAAAAAGTTGGAAGAAGAAAAGAGAATAAGAGAGGTAGCTCACTAAAAAGAGATCAAGGAGTTACATGAATTGCACAGAAACCAAATAGCCAAATTGGAAGAAGAGGCTGCTAATTTGATTCAAGATAGTGAAGATCAGGCGGTAAAATTGAATGAAAAAGATGAAATTAACAAAGAACTTTTGGAAAGGATTGGGATGTTTCAAGCTGAAGTTAATGAAGCAGTTTTTGAAAAGGAAATTGAGGAGGACAAGGATGAGGTTGAGGAGGACAAGAATGGGGCTGAGGAGGACAAGGATGGGGCTGAAAAGGAAAAAAATGTTGGAGTGACTGGATCAATGGTGAGGAGGCTAAAGGGAAAAACAAGGAAACCAAAGATCGATGATGACTTTGTTTCTTTACCAAAAAGGCAGAAGAAGAATGATGAGAAAAAGAAAGTTCAAGCTAAAAACATTGAGATTTTAGATGATATGCAGGGAGAAAAGAAGAAAGGCAAACGTGTTGTGTAGCTCAAGTTCAAGAAAAAATTCAGTAAAACAACAAAAATGGTAGCACAAAAGGAAATTGATGAGTATCACAACTTATTAAAAGTTCTAACAAAGGAGTAAGTACCAAAAACAAACTTTAATATTTTTGAATGATTATTTATCACAATCATTATAACAAGTTATATTTATGTTCTTACAGTGGGAGTGCATGGGTATATGGAAATATCAATATAAGTGTTGAAGAATTGTGGATGATTGCCCATGACACATGTACTGATGTGACGGTATATTTACTCCTACTCTTAAATTGATTTAACAATTGATAAACTGTGAATTCTATTTCATCTGTTGTGCACAATCAAACATGAATAACTGTGCAATCTATTTCACATTTGTTGGTTATTAAACCCTTACTCAGTTATTTAACAACATTTGTTGGTTATTTAACATTTGTAATACAATCTATTTAACAACAGAATTGTGCAATCTATTTCTCAGTAATTTAACAACATTAAATCATGAATAATTGACAACTGTGAGGTCAATTTATCAGTTATAAAATAACATTTCACAATTTCATCTGTTGTTTGACAGGTAATGAATGGTTACCTCGAAATATTGAAAAAGCAATACAAAGACATAAAATCTTCAAGCTCACAGAATACTACTGTTGGAGTGATCACTGCTAATGCCATGGTAAGTACATTTATATTTATTTATGTAAAATGTTCTTGTTGAGGTGTTATAGATATTGACTAAATGTTTACATCCAGCCATTTCTAGAAAATAATTATACAAAATGCATTAAAGAAGAGATTGATGATGCCTTGTTGGAATTGATAAAAGATGATAAAAGGTTCATCCTCTTCCCAATACACACCCCATCAAAACAAAGGTTGGTTGAACATTGGACTCTTCTCGTTCTTGATATTGAAACGGGGGAGTTTATGTTTTATAACTCAATGCGTCCAAGGAAAAAAGAAACAAAGGACCCATATGCTGTGTATGCTTGAGTAATGGTAATAACATGATACGTAATTTTACTTTAATTTTCTTTCAGTTTATGACTCGGTGTTTGATAAATGATAAAATCTTTTCATTTTTACAGTTTGATTACGTCAGAAACTTGTCTTGTGTTTTGTCAAATGTTACTCAAGAAGATTCACCAGCTGAAAAGTTCATTGAAGTTGAGGATACACCACAGCAAAATTTGCCAAGTCTTGATTGTGGAATTCATGTTCTTATGAATTGCAAGGACTACTTTGACTGGGGATTCGTGAGGAAGAGCTATGAAAAGGATGAAGCGCATCAATTTAGGGCAAAAATGTTTCTTGAATTTCGAATGATGAAAGGAAAGTGTACGTAGTTTGATTGTAGTGTCAGTTTAAAGATACATTGTTTTTGTCTAGGCACTCTTTTGGTTGTTGAAGTACAAATGAAAAAGACGTGAAGTAACTGAAAAATATGTAGTGAAAAAGACATGACAAATTCTCAGTTATGCTTATGCAATTTCTCAGTTGGTATGTTTACCTTCTTTGCGGTTTACGCCCGTAATGTCAAATTCTCGGTTATGCTTATGCAATTTCTCGGTTGGTATGTTTACACATTCTTTGAGTTTTCATAGACTTGACAAATGTGATGTAAATAAATGTGCAATGTTTTTCACGATTCTTTGGGTATTGATGTAAATAACTGTAGGACCTATTTCACGGTTGTTGGTTTTGAGGCGTGCGCTGGTAGGAACGAGGCCGGCGCACGGAGTTATATGAGGCGCGCGCACGGAAGGCGATAGTCCGAGACCTTCCTATTTCACTTGTTATGCACAATAACGGTGCAATGTTTTAACGGTTGTTCTATTGTTCTATAAAAAGAATTACTAGAACAGTGAAATAAACTTCGAAGTATGTTTACCTATTCTTGAAACAACAAATCATTAAAATGTTAAGGAACAAAAACAATCACCAAAAAAAGAGAAATTAAATTCACTATTTCATTTCATTTCATATATTGTCTTTAAAAAGAAAAAGAAAAAAATCTGAACTAAAGATAGAACCAAAACATAATCAAATAGGTTCCCTGCAAGACTTCCTATTGTGAGTTTCTAATTTTCTGCAACGACCACATTTCATTTTCCTTTTCATAACCTCCCCCTAGAAGGAATACGATTCTTCCTAGGCCTTCCAGGAGGACGCCTTGTTACTGGTGGAAGTATCACAGGTGGTTCAGTATTGGGAGCTTGACCAAATGAAGCATAAGCCTGGATTGGTGAAGCATAACACTCTCTGTAGTAATTGCAATGGAAAAATGGCTCAATGTATGAGAATGGATCTGGTTTGGTATTGAAGCAAAGAATCGCATGCACACAAGGGAAACCTTCATGCTGCCACTTTCCACATGAACATGTGCATTCTTCTACGTTGACAACCATTGGTGGAACGGAATGCACTTAAAACACATTGTTTGAAGAAGAGTATACCACCCATGACCTACCAATTTTTTTTAAGTTCTTCATACTTCTTCTGCATAAGAGGACACAATGTTGAATTCCAATTTGATGAGTCTTCTCTCCGTTTTTACATTTGACACATCATCTTCAATCTATTAGAATCAATTAACTCCATAATAGGCAATGAACGAGCAACTTTAAAGCGAGCATTAAATGATTACTCGGCATTGGATGACATCTCCCCATATCGACTACTATTAAAGAATGCATTAGCATAATTTTCAACTGGTAGGTTATCCAAAAACTCTTTAACAACTGTCCCACCTTCAGCTTTCATTTCATTCAGAAAATTATTGAAAAGTTCTTCCGTCGGGGCTTCTGCGCACTGACTGAGTTTATAGGTCATCCTATTCTTAAAGCTTATATGACAGCCTCTCATCTTATCCTTCAAATTATGTTTCGGTATGAACAATGCAAAATGAATGAAAACATTCGGGCAACACGTCTTTCACTGCTTGAATAATGCCTTGATGGCGATCCGACACAAATGTCACTTGCCTATAATCTATGAGAGGTTTAAGTTGCTCCAAAAACCATATCCAATTTGCAGTATCTTCACCACCAACAATAGCAAAAGCAATGTTAAAAAGCCCTGAATAAGAAAAAACGACAAGAAGAAAAATTAGAGAAACAACCGTGAAATACACTATACCGTTTTCGTACGTAATAATACATACCTGAATTGCCATCTTTGGCCGTTGCAGCAAGTAAAGTCCCCTTGTATTTTCCATGTAAAAATGTACCATCAACAAATAGCAACGGACGACAAAACCGGAAACCTCTTATACATGCCCCAAATGAAACAAAACACCTTCTAAAGTGACCTACTTTATCAGATTCAAGCACAAACTGATTACTCGCATCCAACTCCTTCATCTTCTTAAAGTAACCTCTCAAATTATCATAAGATAACGATTCTTCACCGTAAACTACTGCCCTAGCTTTCTCAATAGCTCTCCACCCAACTTTGTAAGTTACATCAAGTCCATAACTAGTCTTAAGAACCCTAAGAATTTGAGATGTACCAATCGAAGGTGTAGAACGAACAACATCAACTATGGATTCAGCAAGAACATCAGAAGTAACCCTACTACCCTTTTCACTCATATGAACATCACCACATGTATGAATTGAAGTATATGTTTTGATTTAAACAAATCCATTTGACTTTTCAACAGAAGCATGGATCCTCCAAGGACGAGCTTACACAGATTTATGCTTGCACTGTGCAGTAACACGTTTTTTTGTCATTTTTAATATACTCAAAACTAAATCCAACCTCACAGGCATACTTACATAATCTGATACGAAACTCAGTAATTCCTCCTTCAAATACTTGTCCAATACCTGTTATTTCCTTAGCCCACTTTGCAGTTAACAATTCTTTTTCTCCATGATGGAAAAAGTTCACAGGCATTTCAAGTGCAAGCCTACTAGAACTACTATGCTCTAGTTCATTAGATATAGAACCACCACAACGCACAGTAGATGTAGATGATTCATAGGCACAAATAGCTTGACTCTCTTTAACATGAACAACAACAAGGTTTGCACCACTATAACCTAACATGATGCCCATATTCAAGAAATCCTCTTCATTCTCCAGTAAGCAACTTGAATTATCAGGTAAAACATATAACAATGATATAGAATCCTTATTCAATGAAGGCCACCTTGAACAAACAAAATCAACAACTGAGAAATAAGAAGAAAACTGAGCAAATCTTGCTATTGCATTCAATTCACCATACTTAAATGAAAGCATCACTGGAGTATCCGTACAGCTGCATAGAAGAAACATGAAAAATATTACAACTGAGAAATTCACTTAACAATATTGATTATCATAGAACTGAATCATTAAAACAATTACAAAAGCATAAAAATACAAAGTATTACAGAAATTTCAAAGCTATCACAGATTTCGTTCACAAAAAATTAGCAAATCCACAATATCAAATCCGAATATAACATACCTGGGCAAATCTAAATCAATCAATTGAAAAATCAACCAATAAATTGAATCTGATTCCACTTCAAATTGAGATCGAGAGAAACGAATTGTGATCAGAAAAGAGAGATATCTTCTCTCGAATTGAAATCTAGAGATAAAAAGGAGAATGGCGCGATTGATTTCGCGCTGGCGCAAAAGATATGCAATGCGATGGATTCCGTTTCCTTTTAGGATTGTTAAACATCAATTTCATACGTATATACACAAGGGGCAATTTCGATATTAATTTTTTTTTTTAAAATTGAGCTAAGGGATGTATTGATAAAATATATTTCAATCAATGGACCATAAGATTGATTATGAAATGTTGAGTTTTTTTTAATAAATTCCACCTTATTATAGGGGCTTATTAATAAAAATCCCTTTCCAAAATGGGAGGATTCATATTTCAAATACGAAGAAACATTTGAAAGGTAAAAGTCTCATTGTGGATGGACTTTTTCTTATGATTATGGAAACAAATGATAAAAAAAAGGTGGTTAAAAATGGTTTGAGTATTATAATTAGAGGGCTTAAGGCACATGTTAGAAAAATCGCTAAAAAAAACTATTTTAATGTTTTAAATATTACTCTTTCTGTCATAAACTTAGAGTTCCACAAAAAATTTGTATCCTTAATAAGAAAACATTAAGAAATGAGCAATGAATTACACGTGTATTGAAAATATAATTATTCAAAACAGTATTGATGATTCAAATAAATAAAAAATAGGGTATTAGTATTGTGTGTGTTTTTTTTTTTTTTTTTTTTATATAGAAGGAAGAGAATATAGATATATTCAAAATAGGAGAATAATTGACTCTTAATTTAGGACGTAAAAAAAACTCTTAGGGCTTGTTTGGTATGCCGATATAATTAACATATATTAATAGTCATAAGATTATTACTACATAGATTAATTATACTACATTTTTTTTGGATAAATATAAAGGAAATAAGAGCTGATAAGAGGTATTATCCAAATTGTGAAGATTATTATATCAATTGTATTTAGTGTACCGAACATTAAATTTATTATACTAATAATCCTATCTAACGCTAAAAAGGATTACCAAATAACGAAAGGAGTACTAATTAAAAAAATAGAAATATAAAATGGCTAGTAAACTAAGGGTGCATTTGTTTTTTCATTTTCAGTCTTAATTGCCTCTTAACACTTATTCGTTTAGAGGATTAGAGAAATAAGTGTGTTTATTTTTATTTATTTATTTTTGAAATCAGACTTGGTAGGCTCTTAAAATTCTCTTAATTTTAAGCACATAAAATAGTGCTGAACGTCCTCTTATTCCCTCTGATTAACAATTTTGGAAAAATGTCCTCAACAATTTTAAGTGCCTAAAATAGTGCTCAGCTTATTATTAACAAGGCAAAAAATTATATATTCTTCAGAAGGGTAAAATGGTAAAAACATACATTTCAGAAAATGAATCAGAGGTGAAATTCAAACAGCTTACCTGATTCAGAATTCAGCCTTCAGACGCTGCCTCTTAATGATTCAGCCAATTTCAGAAGTGAAATCAGATTTCAGCACTTGACACTTAAAAAAAAAAATCCTAAGGAGCACATGATGAATCCTTAGAGCATTTACAACCACGACTTTCGTAAAAGTCATGGCTGATTTGGCAAGGGCAAATTAGCCCATTCATGACTTTTACAAAAGTCATGGATGACATTTTTTTTTGGCATGGCAGACGACGTGGTTCACGTTGGATGATTTTTTTTTTTCGACCAATTAGCGAGTGACATGTGTCATATTTTTGAAATTAATTTTTTTTTATTTTTTACAAAAATTGCAATTAACATATAAAAAATAATAAAAATACAAGAATATTGAAAAAACTACTATTATTAATAAAAAGTAGGAAAGAGAAATTGATGATTTTTGTCATGAATGGAGATAAAATTGTTTAAAATTGTATTTTTGATGACTGATGACTTAAAACTGAGGCGAAGGAAAAAGGAATACTCCCTCTGTCCCGCTACAAACCGCACACTTTCTATTTTGGGCGTCCCATTACAAATCGCACATTTCCTAAAATGGCAAAGAATCTTTACTATTTCCTCCACACATTCTCTCTCCTACATTATTTTAATACTCACAACACCATTATAATTTACTATTCCCTCTACTCATTCTCTCTCCTATTTTACTTTTACACTCACAACATTTATATCATTATTTTTTTCCTTAATCCTCGCGCAAACAATAACAATGCGGTTACTAGCGGGACGGAGGGAGTAGGTTTGAAATTTCATGAATAAAGATGCTCTTACATAAATAAGGCAATCATGATTTTATTTAGTTTTTGGTTGAGGGGAGAATATAGAAATACTAAGATTCCTAGACGTGTGATCATTTCACAAAATGGTGGGACCCACTATCCCCTCATACTCATTTGTGTTCCCCACCTTAGCTTATAATTACTCCCTAGTCCCTTCCTTCTAATGCCAAAACCTTGGTCGGTCTTCAAATTGGAGTTTTCCTCCCACTTGCATGACTTTTACGTACATGAGCAAGACCATTTCTACTTTACATGATAACTTTAATTTTCGTAATATTTGATTGTTTCGCAAAATGTTTTTCGTAAAATGAAAATATTTTTTTGAAAAATAACATAAACATGTTTTCGATTGTATGATAAGAAAAATATTTTTTTTTCAATTTTTTTTTGACATATTCAATAAAAATATTTTTTAATAAAAACACAATTTAAGATAAGCTAAAAGAGATAGTATAGGGTAAGGATGAAGGTGGGGTGGCAGAGTAGGAGATGGAGACTAGTAGGGTGGGTGGGTGTGGGGTAGGATAGGGTAGGGTAGGATAGGGTGGTGGCGAAAATGTAAAGGGTAAGATGATGGTAGACTAGGATGGTGATAGGGTAGGGGTGAGGTAGGTATGGGATAGGGTGGGTAGCCGAGAGTATGTAGGGCGGGGGGTGTTGTATATGACTCAATTGGGGTAAGGAATCAGTAGGTTAGGCACACCAAAAGATGTTATCTTTAAGGTATTTAATTTGTCCCACTATGGTGTAATGGTCTCAACAAATTTCACCTCCAGGATACAAAACCTACACACTCTTATTCAAAGTTACACTCCTTTGAATAACTCGGGAACAATAATCGAAGCTTTAACTGTTTGACTCGAAGAATAGATTTGTTAAGAAGAAAGACTCATGAAGTAAAATCAGATCAGTATTTTTTTATATCTCTATTTAGATTTTCGGAGGAGGCAACTCTATTTATAGAGTTGGTGTTGTCATCTTGAAAAGACACAACTTTTTCGAACTGGTGCCTCAGCTGCACGGGCGTGTCACCAAAGTTGCACGGCCGCTCCATGCTTTTGCACGGGCGTGTCACCAAAATTGGCACGGCCGCTCCGTACTTGCACGGGCGTGCTCTACGTCTTGCACGGCCGATCCGGGCGTGCCCCTCCGAACAGTCATACTCTTTTGTAAATGGCTATTCAAAGAGTCACAACCCTAATGTTTAAACTGATATACTTCTTCCCTCCTTAATACCATAACCGGTATTAAGATTAATTTAATATCTAAATTAATTAATTAATTTCTCATATATATATATATATATATATATATATATATATATATATATATATATATATATATATATATATATAATACTCTAAACTTTAAGTCATACTTGATATTTTTTCATAATAGAGGGAAGCTCAAGCAAGCTTATAGAAACTCTTCAAACTTAGCTATTATATAACAAGTTTAGCTCCACAAGTTTTATTAGTAATCCCATGTGGGTTAAAGAAGACACAAGAAAACAAGAAATTAAGAACAAGACTTTATACCATGAATGAAAGGTTACTTTACAAATTCAATATGGGAGATGACCAATTATTATATGTGAATACTACTACATATAACAATCCCCCACTTATTTACATATAATGACACTAAACAATTTCAGCTTCTTTACATAACGAATACCCATTAAGTGGACGAGCCTTAAACTTTATGATTGAATGTGAAACCTTTAGGGAGACATATTCTCGTCATGTATGATTTCATGTTCCTTTTGATCTTGGCAGCACCTTGTAGTTGGGCCTTGTGCTTAATCCTGGTTTTCACAAGTACTCTAGGAATTTTGCCAGAGTAATCCATAAGAAGCGGCCTCTCACTTCTTTACTTGTATAGGTAGACTTATCGAGAATGTCCACAACGCATTCTACGAAAGCTATAAGTCTATTAAGGATTTTGAATACATCCTAATCTTGTTGTGGTAATGAAAGTGCATAGGTCAGATATGAAACTTTCAAATAGTGACACCCCCACTATTTTTAAGTTATGCACTCGAAATGTATCAAAGTTTTCATTTCACCAATGTCTAATATTGAATTTCCTTATAACTTTAAACATAAGGTGACAAATCTATGACTTGTACCTTAAGATAAAGTTGGTTTCAATTAAGACATAGTTTAGACCGGTAATAGTCCCATATCTCTCATGACCTTTATAATTTTATCCCCTGATAAAGATTTTGTTAGTGGATCAGCTAACATTTGATTTGTAGGAAGATACTCAAGTGCTATCTTTTCCTTTTTAACCATATCTCTAATATGATTATATCTCATAGCAATGTGTTTGCTATGATTTGATATTCTCTCATTCTTTGTATTGAATATGACAGCTTGATTATCACAATATAAAGTTGTAGCTCCTTTCTTAGAATCAATAAATGGTATTGTTCTTAGAAATCTTCTAAACCATATTAAATCTTTACTAGCCATTGACATGGCTATGTACTCAGATTTCATAGAAGACAAAGCAACACATGTTTGTCTTTTTGAAGACCAAGCAACTATGGCTCCTTCAATAGTAAATAACCATCCACTCGTTGACAGGGGCGGATCCAGGAATTGGCCGAGGGGGGGGCAAGATTACACGGGGGTTCGGGGGCAGCGCCCCCGAAAATTTTTTTTCGGGTCGGGCAAGTAAAAAATGGGTCGGATCCATGAAATACAATGTATTTTAGTTAACAAAAATGATAAAAGTAAATAATTCAAAGAACGATTGAAATAATGTTGAAGTATTTAACGCAAACAATTTATTAAAATATATTACTCGTACAAAAAAGAAATTCAAATTTGCTACTTAAACTTGGGATAATAGGAAGAAAGACCAATAACAAAAAAAATGGGAAAAGCCTAACTAATTAATTAAGATTGAAAAAATGTGAGAAAATTAGGAGAAAGAGAAAAACAAAACTGTTAAGAGAAAGAATAGCAAAGATGGAAGACAAATAAAATTAATTGAAAATGTAGGTAGCAGGGTTCGAACATGGATTAGAAAGGAAACACCAAAGGCTTTAAACTTCACCCCTTCTACCGCTGAACCACACCACTCACTGGTGTTAATCTTGAAGTTAATTATATATATACATATATAACAAAAATATGGTGGGGGCAAAAAAAAAAAAATTCCACTGCATTTCCGCCGCTGGGGGGGGGCGAGTGCCCCCGCCTGCCCCCCCCTGGATCCGCCCCTGCTCGTTGATTTGGAGTTGGTTACATCTGATGCCCAATTTGCATCACTATAACATTCAAGTATAGGTGAATTACACTTGTAATGTAAGCCATAGTTTATTGTGAATTTTAAGTACCTTAGTACTCTTTTTAGTTCCGTCCAATGTTCTTCACTTGGATTACTTGTAAATCTACTAAGTATGCCAATTGCACATGCAAGATCAGGTCTTGTATGATTAACCACATACATTATGCTATCAATTATCTTGGCATATTCTCCTTGATTTACGACCTCGCCTTTATTTGGAACTAACTTCATATGAGGGTCAATAGGACTTTTTCTTATTTTGCAATCAAAATAATTAAACTTCTTTAATATTTTCTCAATGTAATGTGATTGAGTTAATATGTAAGTTTTGTCCTTTTTGATCACCTTAACCCCCAAAATGACATCTACTGGACCTAAGTCCTTCATGTCAAACACTTGCTTTAAATAGTTCTTTGTTTCATTAATACAATTAATATCAGAACCAAATATTAGCAAGTCATAAACATATAAAGTTATAACAACTTTATAATTAAGAGTAACTTTAGTAAAAACACAACTTTCTACTTTACTACTCTTAAAACCAAACTTTCGAATTTCTTGCTTAAACTTCTTGTACCATTGAATTGGTGCTTGTTTAAGTCCATATAGAGATTTCTTTAATTTACATACTTTATGTTCTTCTCCTTTAGAGACATAACCCTCGGATTGTTGTATGTAAATCTCTTCATCTAAATCTCCATTTAAGAATGCTGTTTTAACATCCATTTGATGAACCTCTAGTCCATAGACGGATGCTATAGCAAACATAGTTCTAATTGATGTAAACTTAGTGACCGGTGAAAATGTTTCGAAATAGTCAATTTCTTCTTTTTGACTATAACCTTTGGCTACTAATCTTGCCTTGTACTTATCAATAGTACCATCAGTTTTGAGTTTCTTTTTCAAAACTCACTTGCAGTCAATAGGTTTAGTATTAGGAGGAGGATTGACTAGAGTCCATGTTTCATTATCAAGGATAGATTTGATTTCATCATCCATGGCTCTTTTCCACAAGTTCGAGATCGTACAAAGACATAGCTTCTTGAAAAGTTTTAGGATCCTCTTCTAACATATATGTAAACATGCCAGGATCAAAGTTCTTTTCAATTCTTTGTCTTTTGCTTCTCCTTAACTCAACTATTTCATCATTTTCATTGTTGTCTAAATTTTCATCATTAGCAATGGCATCACCATTATCATGTGAACTTGATGCATTTTCTACTTCAAGTTCTTTTGACAATTCATGGTTTATATCTATCTTGTCTACACTTTTTATGTTCAAATGTTCATAAAAAATAGCACGCGTAGCTTCAAGCACACGATTGTCATTAATTCTCATAAATCTATATGCTTTGCTTATTGAAGAATAACCAATAAATATAGATTTCACAGCTTTGCTCCCAAGTTTATTTCTTTTCAAAGTTGCATCTAAAACATATGCAACACAACCCCATACTTTTAAATGTGAAATATTAAGCTTACGCCCATTAAATAATTCGTATGAAGCTTTCATATGTTTATTCACAATTCTGTTACAAATGTAAACAGAAATTAATAGTGCCTCTCCCCAATAGCTCATTGGTAATTTTGAATTTATAATCATGGCACTAACCATCTCCATTAAGGATCGATTTTTCCTCTCGGCTACTCCATTTTGTGGTGGAGTATTAGGTGCTGAAGATTTCCTAACAATTCCATTTTGTTGACAAAATGAAATCATCTCGCTTGGAAAATATTCACCACCTCTATACGATCTTAATCGTTTTATCCTTAGATTGGTTTGATTTTCAACTTCGGCTTTGAAAATTTTAAACTTGTCAAAAGATTCATCTTTTATTCTAAGTAAATATACATATGCAAACTTAGAAAAATCATCAATGAACGTAATAAAATAACGTTTTCCACCTCTTGTCAAAATATCTTTGTTGTCACAAATATCAGTATGAATTAACTCAAGTAACCTAGTTGATCTTACTACACTTTTAAAAGATGTTTTAGTCAACTTAGATTGAGCGCAACACTCACAATTATTCATAAAATAAATAGTCGAAGATTTAGGAATATACTCATATTTAATCATACGACTCATTGCATTTATACCAATATGTCCTAATCTAGAATGCCAAAAATCATGCTTTTCAACATTAAAATTAGAATCAACAAAGTAAGAAGAACTTGTAATTTTATTATCAATGCTCAATAAATACATTTGGTCATTAATGTAGCCCTTTCCAACAAACGTCCCATTTTTAGTGATATTCACTTGTTGGGCGCGAAAGGTTACTTTAAAGCCATTTTCGTCCAATTTAGGAACGGATACAAGATTCTTCCTCATAGAGGGAATATGGTACACATTTTTCAAAGTAAGAGTCTTTCCCGAAGTGAGGGGGAGAATAATGGTCCCTATGCCCAAGACCTCGCTTGTAGAAGCATTTCCCATATAAACAGCTTTCGGCTCTTTCACTTCTTCATATGTTTTGAACAAGCTTCGATTTGGAGTTACATGACATGTAGCCCCTGAATCAATCCACCAATCTGAGTCGACATTGTTGACTAGACAGATTTCGAAAAGCATGCTAATGAAGTTGCTCTCAACTACATTTGCTAGTTCATCTTTCTGTTGCCCTTTGCGGTAATAGCAGTTCTTAGCCAAGTGGTTTGTTTTTCCACAAACATAACAAGAACTCTTCTGCTTTTTCTTAGCTTTACCCTTTCCATCATTTTTAAAGTTGTTTTTCCGTTTGAACTTTCCTTGGTTTCCCTTGGAAGTTCCGGCAACATTTTTATTTTCCACATAGTTTACACCATCAATCTTCTCAGAAATTGAGCCATCACGTTTGAGACTTTCAGTCTCAATTTGGATGCCTTGAAGAAGTTCATCTAAGGTGATGGCCTTCTTCTTATGCTTCAATTTATTTTGGTAATCTTTCCAAGAAGGTGGAAGTTTACCAATGATGGTTGAAACTTGGAATGTCTCAGAAATGGGTTCACCCGCATCGACACATTCGATGGCTATGTCATTGAGTTCATTAACTTGATCAATGGCAGGCCTTGAGTCTACCATCTTGTATTCAACAAATTTATTAACCAAAAAAGATTTATTACCAGCATCTTCATTGACATACCTTCGTTTGATTGCAAACCAAACATCAGCGGCGGTTTTGTGTATTTGGAACACGTTGAACAACGTGTTGTTCAATGCTTGCAGAATGGTGAATCGGCAAATGAAGTCATCCAATTTCCATTTCTTCACTTTTTCAGTAGCCTCGGTTTTCTGTGCCTCGATTGCTTTATCATTTTCATTCTCCTTTGGACAAGGATCACATAGCACGTAGAATACCTTTGCAATGGTGAGAAGGTATTCCATCTTCAAGCTCTAACGCTTGTAGTTCAGCCCATTTAGTCTCTCTAACTTATCTGCTTCGGGTAATTGTCCCTTCATCAAAACTGACTCCATCTATACGAAAATTTAAATACCTTAAAACTCTTGTATATGACTCGATTGTGGGTAAGGAATCAGTAGGTTAGGCACACCAAAAGATGTTATCTTTAAGGTATTTAATTCGTCCCACTATGGTGTAATGGTCTCAACGAATTTCACCTCCAGGATACAAAACCTACACACTCTTATTCAAAGTTACACTCCTTTGAATAACTCGGGAACAATAATCGAAGCTTTAACTGTTTGACTCGAAGAATAGATTTGTTAAGAAGAAAGACTCAGGAAGTAAAATCAGATCAGTATTTTTCTATATCTCTATTTAGATTTTCGGAGGAGGCAACTCTATTTATAGAGTTGGTGTTGTCGTCTTGAAAAGACACAACTTATCCGAACTGGTGCCTCAGCTGCACGGGCGTGTCACCAAAGTTGCACGGCCGCTCCATGCTTTTGCACGGGCGTGTCACCAAAATTGGCACGATCGCTCCGTACTTGCACGGGCGTGCTCTACGCCTTGCACGGCCGATCCGGGCGTGTCCCTCCGAACAGTCATACTCTTTTGTAAATGACTATTCAAAGAGTCACAACCCTAATGTTTAAACTGATATACTTCTTCCCTCCTTATTAATTAATTAATTTCTTTCTTTCTTTCTTATATTATATATATATATATATATATATATATATATATATATATATATATATATATATATATATATGTATATATAATAATATAATACTCTAAACTTTAAGTCATACTTGATATTTTTCCATAATAGAGGTAAGCTCAAGCAAGCTTATAGGAACTCTTCAAACTTAGCTATTATATAACAAGTTTAGCTCCACAAATTTTATTAGTAATTCCATGTGGGATAAAGAAGACACAAGAAAACAAGAAATTAAGAACAAGACTTTATACCATGAATGAAAGGTTACTTTACAAATTCAATATGGGAGATGACCAATTATTATAGGTGAATACTACTACATATAACAGGGGGTGGGGTGGGTAGCCGAGAGTAGGGGTGTGGGTTGGGTGGGAGAGTTGTTAAAAAATAAATTAATTTAATTATAAGTAAAAAAAAATTGACTGTGTGTGGGTGGGTTGGTAGGGGCGGTGAGGGTTGTTAAAAAATAATTTTAGTATAAATAAAAAAATTGCTTGCGGGTTTGGGAGTTGTTAAAATGTAATTTTAACAAGAATAAAATTTTTTTTTTTTGACCTTAAGGTGATGATGGGAGCGGGAAGATGTTAAAAATAAATTTAAAATGATTAATTTTTTTCGACCCGACCGGGTGGGGGGGGAGGGGAGAATTGTAAAAAATAATTTTAATATAAATATTTTTTTTATTAGGGGATGGGATAGGGGTAGTTGATGTGGGGTGGGTAACGTGGGGGTGTATGAAAATTTAGGTGTGTGTGTGTGTGTGTGAGGGTGTTACCATTTGCGAAAAATATTTTATTTAGAAAAAATTCGTAAGTCATTTTATTTAGAAAAGTGGGAAAAATATTTATCGAAAAATATTTTCTCCATTTTTTGATGCTTACCAAATACCAAAAAATAAGAAAAAGGTTTTCCAAAAAACATTTTCCCCCAAACAAAAAACGGAGCCTTATTGTGTTTATTTCTCATATAGTTACCCTTTCATTATGTTCCAAAATAAATATTTAATATATATATATATATATATATATATATATATATATATATATATATATATATATACTATCCATTTTTTTATTTTTATATTTGCAAGTATTTACAAAAATATAGAAAGAGAAAACAGTAAAATATACTCTCCTCTTCCCGTTTTAATATTTTTAGTTTAACTTGACACGTAAATTAAAAAAATTATGAGTAAGAAAAGTAAAATATGAGAGAAAAAGTGGATATGAAGTTTTTGTTTAGAGTGTGACAAATGAGTTCCATTGTTCATTTTTAATTAATAAAACAACTAAAAATTTTAAATAAATAGAGACAGATTAAAAGAAAAAGTAAATTTTAAATCGAGATGGAGGGAGTAATATTTAAAAACAAAGTATTTTTGAAAGCGTACAGTCGTTTTAAAATAGAGGGAACGCTCTTTTATCAACTTTTGATTTGATTGGAGTTCAAATATATTGTACTTATTCTTAAGCGAAGACTTATTAAATTTAAAATGTATTTAATAATATGTTTAATAACATTAATTCATATAATATTACTCCCTCTGTTCCTGAAAGATTGTCCCATTTGTTATTTTAACTTGTCCCAAAAAGTATATTTCACTTCTAAACTTAGGCATGAATGTTAGTGCAAATCTACTAAGGTACAAGAAGGCGAAACTCTTATTTAATAATTGCAAAATGTACAACAGGACAATCTTTTAGGGACGGAGGAAGTATATTGAAATTTATATATGATGATTGATAATAATTGATTTAGTAATTTTATACTCCCTCCGTTCCTAAAAATTTGTCCCATTTGATTTTTTTGTTGAACTTTGACCACAAATTTATGAGAGATTAATCATGTTCATGAAATTTTAAAAATTGTTGTTGATAATATTATTAATGGTGAATCAATAGAAATTTTTAGAATTTCATGAATATAATTAAATTTTCATATATTTGTGGTCAAAGTTCAACTAAAAAGTCAAATGAAACAAACTTTTAGGAACGGAGGGAGTAAAAAGTAACAATTCAGGTATGATTTTTTTTTTCTTAATTCATCTAATAATTGGTACGGAATGAGTTTTGATGGTGCAGGAATGTGTTTGGGCTCATGTATTGTGTCCAGCGAATGATTGAGCTGACTTCGTGATCTGCACACCACAAGAAAAGAACCGTGAAACTGCGCCGGGGGTCTTTCGGCAAGCCCCTCCAGCGTGAGAATTAGCGTATGGACTGGAAAATAGTGAAAATAGTATGGAGAGTGTGTGTATACGTGAACATGCAAATAAGCATTACCTTTGTCCATGTTTCTGTTTCCATATTTATAGTGGATGAAGGATGTATTAGGGTTTTCATCTGAACCGTTGGATTGGGTTGCTGCCAACCGTTGGATCATCTTGTTTCCCTAGGCGTACACGTGTCACGCCATGATTGCTCCGCCTAAGTAAGGACACTGTTGTGTCTGACACGGATAAGTAGTTTGGCTTATAAAGGAAAGTCAACCTGCACACCTTTTGGCGTTATTACTGCTTCCATGATTGCACGCGCAGAATGTCCCAGTGCCAGGTCTGACCTTATCCCAATATAGCTAATTAATCAAGCTTATTGAGGAAGCTAAATGAAGGGACGACCTGGAGCTGTATGTCCAGGAGGATTGCCGCCTTATCAAGACTCGACGAGCGAGTGGATGAGCGAGTTAAATCGCTCAATGACGACGACCGTCGCTCTATGGTAGAATGGATTCTGGCTTGCAATGGGGAGGCTCGTCGTTAGATGGGCTTGGTCGCTCGTTGACGACGACCGCCATCTAATGTATCGACGAGCCACACCTTTAAACCTTGATGGGCTTCACTGGTCTAGATTCATTATTGGGCTTGTTGGGCCCCAATCTCGTAGACGGGTATTGGACTCGGCCCATCACAAAATATCCCGTTCAAGTTTTGTTTTGTATTATTCTAGGAAAATTTCCTGTTATATAGGAGTAATATTCAAAAAGTTAAGACCATCAAATAGTTCTAGCTCAATAGACATTTATATTCTTTTCGTATATAAGATTCTACCAAATGTATTTTCAAGTGTTAATCTTTTACTCCCTCCGTCTCACTTCAAGGGCTCTAGGATAGTATTTCACGTTTCTTAAGATTTTTTTAAAAAAATAAATAAAGTATTGCAAGTGGTTAGAAGATTAGAGAAAAGAGAATGTAAAAATTAAAACATTTATGATAAAACCTTTTTTGATTGGTTTTTTGTAAATATGTTAACAATATAAGGGCATAATATAATGAATGTTTTTTTTATAAATATATTTACATTATAAGGTTATAAATGTCCGAAACACTGTTCAAAATTTTTCATTTATGAAATGGGACTCTTAGTCTGGTATGGATCAAAAGAAAAAGTAGGACTCTTGAAGTGGGATGGAGGAAATAATAAATTAAATCTATTTATTAAAACAAATTAAATTATTTATTCATCCATTAAAAATAAGACAAAATAGTAGTACTCCCTACTTCCCGTCTGAAGCTTCACCTTTTACTCAAATAGATGTTCCGGTAGAAGCTTCACCTTACCTAAAATAAAAAAGTTTTATTAATATTCTATTATACATACCCCACTTTTCATACTCACATTCATAAATTATGGGGCTCACTTGTCATATCCACTAACTTTTTTTCCTCACATATTTAAATTATGGGCTCCACTTGTCTTACCCACTCACTTATTCTCTCTCACAACCATTTTCCACTAAATATGATGAGCCCGGATCTACTGGACCGGGCCCGCGCTCGGTCTAGTCCAAGGAACCAGTGACGTGGCAGTTCCTAGACCGCTGGAGGGAAGACCGCGGACAAATAGGCCCTTGTGGTCAAGGCAGGTGTCCTCCTCGCATCGTCCCCATCGAGGACCATTGGGACCCCGCTCGCCGGATCCGTGCCCGCATGAGTCATGCCCGCATCAACCGTGCTCGCGTCATATATCTTTGACCGCGGCACAATGTTGACCGCGGGCACATCTTCCCTACATGTCAAGCCTTGCGAGCAAGTTAGCTTGCGCTCGACAGCCACTTGCCGCTCCCCATCACGCATTCAATGCGGCTCGAGTCCGGCGCCTACTATTCCATTTAATGCACTAAGCCGGCTACACGGCTCATGTCACTTTCACCATGTCCCCGGGACGATCAATGTTCCCTCCCCGACAGACCAATTAGGCGGACACGTGTAGGCGGTCAAATACCAAAGTGCCCCCTAGGGCTGATCTCATTGCTTACCTCAACAAGCACCATTGCATTGCCTATAAATAGAAGGCCTTTACCCCCTTGGGCAAGGTAAGTTCCATATATAATCGAGTAAGCTCTATTACTCTCTAGACCACACACACACTCCAAAGGTATTTAAAGCCTTATTACTCAGTATTCTTACTCTCACACCCGAAGGCCTGAGTTGGAGTAACATCCAACTTTGACCTTAACGGTGCTTGTTTGTGTTGTGATCTAGGTACATCAAACCAATAAATATATCCTAGCCAGATATCCTTGAACCGCTCCTGACCCCGAAAGCTGTGGCGTCATCAGTGGTTCCATTGCCGGGAACCGACTTTCTTTCGTTTTCTCGTTAAAAATCTTTTGTTTTCAAGGCACCTCACGTGTCCTAAACAAATTCGATCCGAAAGGCTCTTCTTTTTACATCACTAAGTTTTTCCCGTTTAAAACTTTTGTTTCGGACACACCTTGTAGTCTAAACAACTCGACGTCAAAAGACACTTCTTTTCGATTATTTTCGTCTTTACGAGACATGTCTCAAATTCGAAAAATCTTTGGTCATTTGACCCTAGAGGAGGAGAACCAAGCCGAACCCTCCACCATCAATAGGGAAAGGCAAACCAACTCTGTTTTCAACGAGAATGGGGGCCCATTCTCGGCCTCAAAATCCCCGGCTCAACGAGTTCTACACCGGTTAGCAGGAAGCCCGTCTTGAGAAAGCCCGGGCCTACTAAACAATAGCCCAAAAACTCCCCAAGCTCACATAAAAACACCACTCTAACCACCCCACTTTCCCCGAGCTAATCGAGAAGGAAGGAAATCCTGGCCTCCAAGTCAGGCGGTCGCGGAGGCCGCATGGCCATCAACGACGCGGAGATGGAAATGTTTGAGATAGAGGCCAATGGAGGGCTACGGTTCCCTCAAGGGTCACAAAGGTTCTCCCAACGAGCTCCCGCTAACTCGCTTGCTAGTCAAGGCTGTGGGGGCAAACCGGGTTGAACCCGGCCCTTGAACGTGGACGGCCAGGCCGGACGGAGCGTGGTTCATGTAGAGGATAGCGAGGAGATGGGGGAAGAGGCACGATCAAACCGCCGTGCGAGGTCCAAGCCCGGACCCTTGGCTCAGGCCAAGGAGAAGGCCGTGACTCCACGAACTAAAAAGCGAGAAGGTTGATGATCGAGAACCCGAGTTTGTGGAATTTATGCGAGAAGATGTGGGAAACCCATCGAAGGCCGCCCGAAGTGTGGCCGCACCATGGACGCCTTCGGCGATAAAATTGCGCGGGCACCGATCCGGAAGGGCAAACCCCCCGGATGGACACCTATGACGGATCCAAAAATGCCAAGAGTCATATGGGAAGATTTGAGGGCCGAGATGGCTTTATTCTCCGCGGACGAGTCGGTGATGTGCAAGGCTTTAGGCTGCGACCTTCACGGCAAGGCCCTATCTTGGATGCTAGCCTTCAAGCCCCGGTGTATCCGGTCATTCGGTCGATTCGAGTTCTCTTCCTCAATGCCTTTGCCGGAGCGAGTGTGCCCGCTAGACCAAGAACGAGATCTTGTCAGTGTCAAACGGGCACCAAACGAGCCTACAAAGATTATATATCCCGGTTCGGGAAGGTGAGCGAGGAGATTGTGGACTGGACGAGGAGATATCGAGACTATGTTTTGAGGGCGGCCTCGGTTCCTCCTTCCTCAAAATGAATTTTGCCTCCAAAGCAAACCTAAATCGATGGAGGAAATGTATGAAAGGGCCTCGGCCATTGCCTCCGCCGAAGAGCCTAGTGTGCCCGCTCCCAGAGATTCTGCGAAAGAAAGGATAAGCCAAGTCCGGAGACCACCCCGAGCCTGCTCACACCAATAATCGGGGCAAAAACGAGGCGGGGATCGGAAAAGCTCAAAAGGCCATGGCCGAAACAGGTTTACACAGCAGCTCGCAGACCCAGGGGTGGTGATCATGAGAAGCCTCGGACTTTCTGCTCCTCCCCCCATGCTTCGAAAAGCCAAATGAGAGGAGTAGACTTAAATTACATGAGTATCACAACGACCACGGGCACGGAAGCGAGGACTCTTTCTAGTGAAGCGAGTAATCCGGCAAAAAATCAATAACGGGGAGCTAACCAAGTGGGTTAAGGGAAACAATACTTGCCCCCAATAACAATGATCGGCGGCGGGCACGACACACGCGGGGACCGAGAGAGGAATGAAAGAGATAATTATGATGACGATTTTGGGGACTATGACATTAACTTCATTGGGGAGGAACCTCCCTCAAATAAGCATTTGTCCCTCCAAATTCGGACATTAGAGAAGGTTTTCTCCATCCCCGCCGGCTCCGGAGGAAGAGCAAGAAATTGGGTTCAAAAGGAGTGAACTTGCCTCCACCCTTTTTCATTCCACACGGCCACTCACCCTCGGGATGAGAATCAACCGGCAAACATAGGCCGA
Organism: Adenophora triphylla var. japonica; assembly: GCA_022495995.1. Taxonomy (NCBI): domain Eukaryota; kingdom Viridiplantae; phylum Streptophyta; class Magnoliopsida; order Asterales; family Campanulaceae; genus Adenophora; species Adenophora triphylla. The sequence continues at coordinate 220,155 of JAFEMH010003304.1, forward strand.
GTATTGATAGATCTTTGGAGCTGCCGCGACATACTCTACTACCATACTTTGGTTGGAATGAGAATGACGAAGCACAACTCACTCCATATGCGGGCATGCTCGAAGGCTTCACCAACCACGCTTGTAAGGGTAAAGGGGACGATTGTGTTTGACGTAGCTATTGGGGAAAAACCCATGCGAGAAGACGGCCAAGATAACTTTCATGGTGGTCGATCTTCCTTCCCAATACAATGCCATTCTCGGCGTAGCTGCTCGAGCCGAATTGGGAATAGTTGCGTCCGTCCCCTACCAACGGGTGAAATTTAACACCCGAGGCGGGGTTGCTACCATCAAGAACCGGCCGGGAGATTCCTCAGAGCACTTTGGAGGAAAAAGGAAAGAACAGAAAGGCCGGACCTCACGCCCGCGAGATAGAGGGCGAGGACAAAATGATAGAGGGAAAAGGCGAGGACAAGTCAAAAAAGGGAAAACTCTTGCACTCCCGCCGCCGCCCGTACCGATTGGCATGCTTTCTTTCCATTCCACGAAGGTGGAGCTCAAGATGAGCGAGAAAATCGAAAGCGATTGGTTGCCCACTGTTGAGGGAGGTTATATTGATCGAGGAATAGAGGGGGAAATTGACCGTGATATCATATATTCAATGGCAACACGGACCGAAGCTCGGGTCAACCCCCCAACTATTGTCATTGACTCCTGCACAATCGTGAAATCGGCGACCTTCAACCTAACGACGAGCTCGAGGAGGTGGTAATCAATCCCAGCTTCCCCGAGCAAACGAGTTAAGGTTGGGTGGAAATTCACAACGAGGAGAGAAGGATACCTATTGAGTTCCTTAGAGCAAATTGCGATGTGTTCGCTTGGAGGGTGGAAGATATGCAAGGCATCGGCGAGGACGTGATCCTCCATAAAATCAACGATGACCCATCCTTCAAAAACATTCACCGAAATCCGAGATATTTCTCCCAGGAGAAAGAGATTGCCATCAAGGAAGAGGTGGAAAAATTGCTAAAAGCGGGGATAATAAAGGAGATCTCCTACCCCAAATGGTGGCCAATGTGGTCATGGTTAAGAAATCCAATGGTAAATGGAGGATGTGCGTTGATTTCACCGATCTCAACAAGGCATGCCCCAGGATTGTTTCCCTCTTCCTCGCATAGACAGTTGGTGGATTCTATAGCCAGGACACGAGTTCTAAGCTTTATTGATGCATACTCAGGCTACCATCGGATCCGAGATGGCTCCACGAAGATGTCCGCTCTGTAGCTTTCATTCTTTGCGGGCGGGACATCTTGCTACACTATGATGTCACTTTGGGGTTTGAAAAAATGCGGGAGCCACATATCGGCGCATGGTCAATCTGGTCTTTAAAAACCAACTAGGCGAAATGCGGAGGCCTACATTGACGACATGGTCATAAAAACTAAGGAAAACTCCCACGAGCTCGACGTGGAGGAAACCTTCAAAAACTTGCGCCACAACAACATGAAGCTAAACCCCCTTAAGTGCGCTTTCGGGGTCGGCGGGCATGTTCCTCGGATTCATGGTCAACCAAAGAGGGATAGAGGCTAATCCGGAGAAAATCCGAGGCCCTATTAGACATGAAACCTCCTGCTGCGTGAAGGATGTACAAAAACTTCAATGGTCGCATCACCGCACTTGGCCGCTTCATCTCGCGGTCAGCGAGAGATGCCTCCCCTTCTTCAAAACTCTCAAATGGGGAAGAGAGGCGATGAATTTACATGGAGTGCGAGTGCCATCGGGCTTTTGAAGAAGTCAAAACATACCTCGGGCGGCCACCTCTACTCGGCGGCCGGTGCCGGAGAAGAGCTCTTTTTGTATTTAGCCGTTGCGATACGCGTGGCTTGTTCTTGTAAGGGAGGAGAGTAACTCCCAAACCGGTTTATTATGTAAGTAAGGCACTTTGTCCGCCGTAGAAGGGCGTTATCTTAATATAGAAAAGTTAGCTTACGCCTTGCTTGTATACGCTCGAAAATTAAGAGCCTACTTTTACGCACATCCTATAAGCGTACTAAGCGAGGCCCCGCTTAGAAAGGTTTTACATAAACCGAGTCCTCGGGAAGAATGCTAGCTTGGTCTATAGAGCTCACTGAGTTCCGAGATCACCTACTCCCGAGAAAGACAATCAAAGCGCAAGCCTTAGTTGATTTTGTAGTAGAATCATCATTCAAATTAGCGGACGCGACCTCGGAAAAAGAAAGCGAGCGAGAATCGAGAAGATGACCCGAGAAAGCCCGAGCACGAAATTGTTCAACCAAGGGAGCGTCCGGAAGAGGTGTGGACTTTATATGTGGACGGCTCACGCGAGCAAGTTAATCGGTGGAGCGGCCATACTTCGATCGCACCTGCGGGGAGAAATTTATGAGGGCCTTGAGATTCAAGTTCGAGGCATCAAACAATCAGGCTGAGTATGAAGCGATTATCGCGGGCATGGAATTGGCAAGAGACTTGGGAGTTCAGAATATTGAGATCAATAGTGACTCTCAGCTCATAGTTAATCAAATTAGGGGGGAGTATGATACTATCAACCCCGGTACTAGCTCGATCTTGCGGCCTTGCAAAAACCCTCATCAAAAATTTCACTTACTATGAAATTTGAACCAAGTCATGAGAGAGGATAATGTGGAAGTTGACCTCCTCTCAAGAATAGCAGAGCAAGAAATTGGTGAGTTGGAGGCGGATTGCCGAGATTGAATTCACGGAGAGACCTGCTATAGATCGAATTCGGATAAACAATATTGAGGATCAAGTAAGGGGTGGGTAGATGAAATGAAGGATTACATCGAGAAGCAAACCCTCCCCGAGGACCCAGTAAAGGCTAGAGCCATCAGAACGGTGTCCGCGAAATACCTCGTCCTCGATGGGGTGCTTTTTCGGCGATCATTCAACAAGCCTTTGCTAAGATGTGTTAAAACTCACATGGTCACCAACTTACTCTATGAGGTCCATGAAGGAGTTTGTGGCGGACATCCAGTGCTCGCACCCTCTCGAGACAAGATCAAATTCCAAGGATTCTTTTGGCCCACAATGAGAAGGGATGCGCGGGAGTATGTTAGAAAATGTGATAAGTGCCGAGAGATTTGCGGACATCCCTAGACTACCATCAACAGAGCGAGACTTTGGTTGTACCATCGTGGCCGTTTGATACGTGGGGGATAGATCTTATTGGACCATTTCCAAGCTGCTAGAGGAAGCATCAAGTATGCCGTGGTGGCCGTGGATTATTTTACCAAGTGGACGGAAGCAAAGGGCTTAGCCACTATTTCCGAGGATAACACTATCGGTTTTGTCCCACGACCACATCTATTGTCGATTTGGGGTTCCCAGAGCAATAATTTCGAGATAATGGCACCCAATTCTCCGCAAAATTCAACTGGCCGAATGTGTGAGAATGAAGGTGCAACACCGTAAGTCCGCATTGCCTATCCTCGGGAAATGGTCAAGGCGAGGCGACAAACAAGCTAGTCCCGATCGCCTTAAAGAAAAATTTGGAAGGACGAGGAGGACGTTGGTTGGACGAGCTCCGGATCGCATTATGGGTTGTCCGCACCACAATAAGAAATTCAACAGAGAAACTCCCTTCTCGCTCACGTATGGGTCGAGGCAATGGCTCCAGTTGAGGTAGCCCTACCCTCGTGCGAGTCACATACTTCGACGAGTCTCAAAACGAGGCAAACGAAGGTGTGACTGGACGATCTCGAAGGAAAGAGAATGCGGGCACATGAAAAAATGGTGAACTACAAACGAGAGCGAAGAAGCACCATGACAAAAGAGTAAATAGGAGGAGTTTTCAGTTGGAGACTGGGTACTCAGAAGCGTAGAGGTCCAAGGGACCCAACCTGGTTTCAACAAGCTGTCCCCGAAATGGGAAGGTCCATATGAGGTCACAAAGATAGTCAAAGAGGGCACCTACATATTGCGACCAAAAGAGGGAGAAGAGCTTAAGCACGCTTGGAATAGCGACCACCTTAAGAGATACTTCTTTTAAAATCTTTGTAATTTTTTGGAAGGAGTATAGACTATATATATATAAGTGAGAAGTTATCATCATATTTTGATGCAAAAATCAATTCCCACCGGCCCAAAAGCTAGGGTGGATGCCCGCGGCCGGATGCCGGTAGGTTCAAGAGCTAACATATGAGCTCCTACTTAACGATGCGCAAAGATCTAAGGATCCGCATGCCTATATATGTACAAAGATCCATTACGATCCGTACTATGATCGCGGGAGGATACTCTCCTGCCCGCGTGACACCACCAAAAATAAGTGGATATAGATGAACGTAGGTACAAAGGCCATGATGCCCGTGCCTACGGATTCTAGTGGGGACAATGACCTGAAGTCCGGACCCACTAATTGCGCGAAGGACCTCGTTAGGGCCGTTACTCGCATGCCTGTATGTGACAAAGGCCTACATATAAGCCCGTTCACCAGATCGCCACGAGACCCTCACGAAAACCCTAGGGAGTTTTGAATAAAGGGTCAAATAAGTGAGAACCTCCAATAAGGGGATACAGATGCCGGGGTTAAAGGGCCTCTATGCTAAAATATGCTCCTACCTCTCTCGTCATGCGCGGACAATAGCCTCACGGCCACCTTCTCGCATGCCCTATGAAAGTATGCTTGCCTTGGCTACTTTTGACTTACACCACAAATGCAAGGCCGGGAATAAGTGTAAATGGATGAGAATGATCAAACTAGTTTAACAAAGCCAAACAGACAAACGAGGTTAAGGCCTCAAAGTTTGCCACAAGGCTAAACAAACGCGATCATAGAAGAATAAGGTCGACTCTCACAAAAACCTAAGGGTTTTGAATAAAGAGTTAGGAAAACTCAAAAAATGCGGGCAAAGGGCCTACTTAGTCCGCCGCCCGCGTAAGGAGAGTATAAAGTTAATTGCAAGTCAAAAACGCTGGAAAAAGTAATAGGCAAGAAGGCAAGTATTAAGGTGCTCGAAAATTGCCAAAATACTCAAAATAGCCTACGAGACAAGCAATTAAGATAAAAGTAAAGGAGCCAAGTGGAGAAAAATGCTTCTATTAATGTTAAGAAAGTATTTACAAAGTCCTAAAACTATTACAACAAGAAAAACAAAAATCCTATACTAATGGAGCATTCTCCTTGGGCTCCTCGGTGGCCGCTCCACCTCGTGCCCGCTTCGGCTCCTCGCCGGCCGCACCCCCGTGCCCGCTTCGAGTCCGGAGTCGGGAAGGCAGCCGGTCCCCGTGCAGGCACCTCAATAGTAGGAGCAGCTTGTTGCTCGGCGAAAGCCGGCGGAGCCGCCCGCCGGGGAATAGATCTCCAATGGCCGGCCCTCCGGAAGAACCCGAGCCGTGGCATCCCCCAAAGGTAAAGGGTTGTCCCCGAATCGCAAAGACATCCAGCCGGCGATCGTGCCAAGGGCGGGCCACTTCGCCACAGAGGCAGAAGCCGCAGCCGAGAGATCCAGACCCTTGACCTCGTCCTCGGACAAGAGGAACTAGCGCATGCCCGGCACGCACTCCGCGTCGCAGCAACCAAGGTGAGCCGATCACGGCCAACCGCCGCACGGAGAACATACCCGTGGCCGCGAAGTTCGGATCTCGTGTCCGGACACCGGCCTCAGATCGGGCCAGCACTCCGCGTTAAACTCATCGGAGTTCTTATACTCCTCGATGGCCTCCTTGCGAGCTTCGCCAAAGATCCTCTCCTTCTCCAAGCCGAACCGGGTCGAGGCAAGCCTTCTCGGAGAGATCATCCGCCTTGGCCTCCGTGATCTCCACTTGCTTTGGGAGGCATCCACTTGACCATGAGCTCGGAATTTCTTTGCTCCAGCTGAAGCTTGTGGCCCCTGAGCTCATCCCGCTGACCCTTTGCCCTTTCAAGGCTCTTCTCCAGCTCGGTCACCCGCTCCTGGAAGCCCTTCAGATCGGACTCTTTGGTCGCGAACTCTTTCTCCTTGGCATCCAGAAGGGAGCTCAGAGTCCCCACCTTCTCCCGGGCGCCTCCAGCTCGCGGAGTTTGCCCGCCATATCCTCGTGTTACCGGCAAGCTCACGGACAGCTATCACAGTCTCCCGGAGCCGCATAGCCTTATTGCCAACCTGCGGGGAGGATAATTAGAACAAGGAAGGCTAGCAGTGTCAAAAGGACAGACAGAAAGAATCAAACCTCAGTCAGGGCAATCCCAATGTCTCCCATCAAGGCTGATGGGTTCTCCTTCTCCGCCACGGAATGATAGAAGTCCTGGCGAAGAGCTCGTTGATGAGCCCTATCCCAACAGCAGAAAGTTATGGACAGAGCGGGCATACAGTCCACCCCTTCAATGGCGGGCACACCTCCCACCTGTTTCCTCTTCTCCCGTGCTCCTCGCGGGTGGCCAGGAGGAGATCGGGTAGGCCACCGAGCATATGGTCCCCGCGGTGGAGGAGCAAGTGGTAGAGGCGGTGGCAGATCGTGGGGCTACTGCAGAGGTATCCACCACTTTCCGGGTCTTGGAGGACCTCTCCCTATGCGTCGATCCGCCTCTCGTCGCCCTTTTCTTGGATCAAGCCTCGGTTATGCCCGGAGGCAATAGTACGGCCGGGAGATGACGCCCGAGAGCATTGGGTGGAGGAGGACCCCCGGGAGGCGGAGGCAGTATTCCCAGTGGTTAGAATGGTTCTGGGAGCGAGATAGAGTCTCCCAGCCCTCCCGCTCGCTACGAGAATGGGCCTTGTCTTTTGTGGGAACCCCTCCCATCTCATTCTCGCCTCTTCGGGCAGCTTCCTTGTTGGCCCTCTCGGTTCTTGGCCTTCGCCTGAGCAAAGACTTAGAGGAGGAGCCATCGAAATTATACACTTCCTGATCTACTCTGGAGGGAAAGAAAAATGGTCACAGAAAGCTCAAAAATCAAAGGCAAGGTAAATTGGCAACAGCTTTATAGAGGAATCGAGACCGATTATTTCGGGAGGATCGCACTCGCCCAAAGATGTGTCTTACAATCGCCTCGAACCGGTAATGTTCGTGCACCCGCCAATCGTGGTCGCGGGCAAAGGCTCTATCTCTACTCGGGGGCATGTGGGTGCCCTCCTGCGAGGAGCCACCCCGAGTAGATCAAGCAGGGGCTCATCTTCCACTATGGCGCCCACGTCATATACGGGCTCCTCCCCGCCGTCCAAATAGAGGGCCGATGCCTCTCTATGGCGCAAAGGCATAGCATCGGCTGAGGACGGGTCCGGATATTTTCTAGCGGCCACCTTCATAGGGACGGGGGGTGAAGGTTTGGAAAAGGGCCATCCGAATCTTGACTCAATAACCAAAATGTCCTTCTGATGCCATTGGTCAAACTTGTTGGAGGGAGGAGAGAAAGTCCTGGTGGAGTAGTTCCTAGCCTTCAAGCTCGGGATACCACGGCTAATCTGGTTCGATAATAAGCGTAGAGCCCAAAGAAGGGTAGGTTCATAGCCCAGAATCTCGCACACAAAGAATGAAGGAGACAATGGCCCTGGATGGCATCGGGAGTCGGTGCGTATGGGCGACGGGCATTGAACTCCAGGAAGAAATAAAAGAAAGGGTCCAGCGGCAGCCTCAATCTGTTCTCAAACCGGGCTCCATAAAAAATGCAGCTCGGTTGTCCCCGCGGACATCTCAAGCATGGTCTCGGCCGCAGCCTTGTCCTTGTCCGCCAAATGAATATGCCCTAAGGGTGCGGACACGGTAGGCGTTGCGGTCCACGTTATAAACCTCATAGATCTCCTCCTCCCGACCAATGGTGGCCACCTCCTCGCCTTCTTACGGCCACGACCAGATTCACATCCCTAGCCGGCCTCTTGCCTTTGTTCCGGCAGGGCCACAGCCTCCTCCTCCTCCTCCTGAGTCGAGCTCTCGAAGGCATTCACAATGTTGGTGGTCTCGGGCCTTCTTGGAGGTCCCCGCGGCCCTCCTATCCCCCTCCCCGCGGTCATCTTCTTCGGTCTCCGAGCTCGAGGAGCCAAAGAGACCGCGGGGTCACCACGGGCAGGGCCACCTCCGATTCAACCTCACCGGTTCCACCACCTCGAAATCAAGTGGGGTCAAGTTCCTCGCCGCCGCTCGGCTCAATTGTTCCCGCCCTGAGGCCGCGGGCACAACGGGGGAAAGATGGTACTCGGGGCGTAACATCTAGAGGGTCACTCGGGGTCCCCGCTCTCGGTGCCCGCGAATTGCTTGATTGGTCGTAGTCCATTAGTTCACACTTTTCCCAGCCACAAACTACTTCGGGACGCGAATCGCTCTCCTCACTAATTCAACGGCGTTCGTAGCCGAGCCTCTCTCGCGGAAACCCGCACAAAACCCCCATCACAAAATTTCTCACCCTCACCGGTATCCCCCAACACCAAAACATCACCGTTCCTTTTTACCCTTTTATCCTTGGCCTCCCACAACCGGGGTGGGACAAAAGGCCCCCATTGGGATTTTTCGCGAAATATTGGAAGCACTCGAGGATAACCTAAGCCACCCATGGCCTACCTTCCTAAATATCCCCCCGTCCGTTTACAAACAAAGAAACAGATCTGGAGTGCTCCCATCTCCTAACTCTATGGGACGGCGGGGTCCAAACTCTCGAGTAGTCATTATTCAGAAACCAGAAATAAAAGAAAAAACAGAAGGAGATGAAGAAGAAAGCACCCAACGTTACTTACGAGAGAAAGATGGAGAGAAGGATTCGGAAAGCAAGTAGCAAGAAAATCGCGAAGAAATTTCTCTCAAAGGCGCTCTGAAGGTTTGGAAACGGTAAAAAGGGTTTGAGGTTTAAGGGTTTGATATTTATAAGGCCTACCTATACGGGTTAACCCGTTAACCCGTATTAATTAGCCCACAAATCCTACCTCGGACCCTGAACCGTCTCCAACGTTTGAAAATTCGAAAAATTAAATACCCTTTGCATTTATTGCCCCCTTGAACGAGCGACACGTACCCCGTACGTACCACTAACCCGTCTTTTCATCTCGCCAAGGGGCCCACTGTTAACCGGGAGGCACGCCACGCAAGGGACCACGTGTCACTCACCGGTGCCTCCCGAACGTTCCACTTTGGCCCGTAGGACCAAGCAATGTACAACAAAAAACGCTAACACCGGTGCTCGCTCGAGGAGCAATCGAGCAGACCGAGCTTCTAGTAGCTCCTCACTCGCACCATAAATAATCACACTTGGAGCTAGGGGCCATTGATGAGCCCGGATCTACCGGACCGGGCCCGCGCTCTGTCTAGTCCAAGGAACCATGACGTGGCGGTTCTGGACCGCCTGGAGGGAAGACCGCGGACAAATAGGCCCTTGTGGTCAAGACCGTGTCCCTCCTCGCATCGTCCCCATCGAGGACCATTGGGACCCTGCTCGCTGGATCCGTGCCCGCATGAGTCATGCCCGCATCAACCGTGCTCGCGTCATATATCTTTGACCGCGGGCACAACGTTGACCGCGGGCACATGCTGCTTCCCGGTTAATGTCAAGCCTTACTGAGCAAGTTAGCTTACTGGCTCTGACAGGCCACTTGCCGGCTCCCCCATCACGCATTCAATGCGGCTCAGTCCGGCGCCTACTATTCCATTTAATGCACTAAAGGTAAGTTCCATATACAATCGAGTAAGCTCTATTACTCTCTAGACCACACACACACTCCAAAGGTATTCAAAGCCTTATTACTCAGTATTCTTACTCTCACACCCGAGGGCCTGAGTTGGAGTAACATCCAACTTTGACCTTAACGGTGCTTGTTTGTGTTGTGATCTAGGTACATCAAACCAATAAATATATCCTAGCCAGATATCCTTGAACCGCTCCTGACCCCGAAAGCTGTGGCGTCATCAAAATACTTTTCTTAAATTTTGTGTCAATACCAAAATGGTGAAGATTGTGCCGAGAAGAAGGAAGTATTTCGTAAGAAAATAATGTTGCTTCAACTTAAACAAAAACTTGGAGATAACACAAGAAGGCTTAACATGTGATCGTGTATCAAATGTCACGATTACATCATGTGTTGTCGGTATAAAGAAGTCAAGAAAATTAATTAATTAATATCAACACATAAAGACATCTAAATTAAATTAAATTAAATTAAATATAACATCGTTTTATGCGCTAATTTTGATTTTAGTGTTATTTTTATAAATAATATACATAAAAAAAGGAAAAAATAAAAATAAAATAATAAAATTTTTAAGAAAAAATAAATGGGGGCACACAAGGGTTTTGTAAGTATTATGGGATGTAATTAGGTATAGGGGACAATGTTGACGATAGTGCTTGTGAATTTGGACGCATTTGTTGTCGCATATGTAGGTGGCTAATCAAGCATGTGCCACACACACATAACCCACTATTCAACATTTTTCCTTTATTTTTTCCCACATTTTTTTTTAAGTCTAGTTTAGAAGAATAATCTTATGTAAATTTATTTTTTCATACATTAAACTTTTTATTATTATTGTACTTCTCCGTCTCACTTCAAGTTCAAGAGTCCTACTTTTTCTTTTGATCCGTCTCAGATTAAGAGTCTCATTTCATAAATGACAAATTTCCTTTTGATCCATCTCAGACTAAGAGTCTCATTCCATAAATAACAAATTTTAAACAGTGTTTCAGACATTTATACCCTTATAATGTAAATATATTTATAAAAAAATCATTCAATATATCCTTATAATGTTAACATATTTACAAAAAACAAACAATCAAAATGAGATTTTATTATAAATGTTTTAACTTTTACATTCTCTCTCCTCTAAACGTTTGATCCCAAAGAGTCCCGTGATGATCTTGCTTTGCGTCACTCGATCTAAGTGTCCATGCGTAAGACCAAAGTTCGATTACGCACAATCAGTGTTCTAAAAGACCCCGCCTACGGGCGCCTAGGTCCCGTCTAGGCACTAGGCCCCTCTCCAACGCCTAGTTTTAAGCCCCGCCTAGGTCCCGACTAGTTCCTGCCTAGGCGCTAGGCCCGGCTCCGCCGCCTAGCATCCGCCTAGCGCTTTTTAGAACCTTGCGCACAATGGAATGTGTTAAATCAGTTATCTTATATTGAAAATTAACGAGTATTGATATATAAAGATTCTGAACTACTTCTTTCATTGATAATTGATTTTAAATGAAATTTCAGACCTTAACAATATAAAAAATGTATACGGAGCAAAATATGTACTCCCCCCTCCGTCCTATTTGAAATTTAAAAAAAATCGTCGTACACATAAATTAAAAATGATTATATAATATTAAAGTGTTGCGAGTGTGTGTCACAAGATATGAGATAGAAAGTAGGGTAAATAATAGTAAATGAATAGCGGTTGTTAGTATAACAAGCAAGACTCATTATTTAAAAATTATTAAAATCTTTTCATTTTTGAAATTTTGCAATTTTGAATGAGACACTTAAAATGACAATTTTTGTAATTTTAAATGGAACAGAGGGAGTATTTTTTATTTTTTTTTTAAAAAAATTAATATTTGCGAAAATTCCTACCCTTAGTTACACTTATAATTGTACGAATATGCACGTATGTTGTCCCCCGGGACATAGCCGATGGTAAACGGAGAGGGATATAAGATTTTGGAGGCATGCAGCGTGGGTTCGATTTCTGGTGGAAGCAATTTGCTTTCTTCTGGGGTTGAAATCCTGTGTCATTCGAGCACATCCCGCGATTTACTTCCGCCAGTCACTGAAGAGTGGTGATTCAGGACTTAATTCTTCGATGAAACTGAAAACCTAGGTATCAAAAAATAAATAAAAAATATGCATGTATGTTTGGTTTAAATAATAATGATTTCGTACTACGAATTTAACCCAAATTAACAAAGACTTGTCGCAATTGAATAATTCAAATGAGGTGTGGCCCACCACATTTCACAAATTGTTTGGCAGCTTGTGCGTTAGGTCAACAACTAGGAACACTCTTTGGCTTCTTGTGTCCATTGGGTCAATTTTCCACCCAACTCCCATTTCTTTCATTTTCATTTTCATTTATTTATTTGTAGATTTATTCTTGTCAATCTTTTCTCATTTTATCCTTTTATCTTTCTAATCACTCATTTGAATTAGGACAGGGGTGTAAATAGTTTGATTTAGGTCAATTAATAATGGATCGAATCACTAATTATCGGTTTAAAAAAATCTCAAATCAAATTAAATCATGAAAAAATTCAAACCGAATCAAACCACCATAATTTGATTTGGTTTGATTCGAACCGCGATTTGATTAACTCTTGCCTAAATATGGTTAAATGTAATGAAACATTTTCACATCAAAAAGAAAATGTTGTGTTACAATACACGTACCCTTTTCACACTCCCTCCGATGACAAAAAAGAAAAAAAAAAAGCAAAAGATGTCCAAGTTCTTGGTGATATTAGGGATCTCACGTTTTCTTTCTAACTATGTTAAAAATATGATTACAAAGGTTAAATCGACATTTAGTAATGGAGTTTTTTCCAAAAATTACCTCAAAAAGATGTTATTTACGAATAAATAAAATGTAAGATGTGATATTAAAAAAATTACTTTTTTTTTAGTTTTTTTTTTTTAAATTCAGTTAAAACAACTGATAAATGCATTTATCAATGTAAAATGCATTTATTAGTTCTTTATAACTGATAAATTCATTTATCAATTTTTTAAAAAGTATTTTGTGCTTGTTTTTTTTTCGTTAAACAACTGATAAATGCATTTATCAGTTATTTATAAATGATAAATTCATTTATCAGTTTTTTAAATAGTATTTTGTGCTTGATTTTTTTGTTAAACAACTGATAAATGTATTTTACATTGATATATTCATTTATCAGTTGTTATAACTGATAAATGCATTTATCAGTTGTTTGACAGATAAAAAGAAAAATAAAAAAAATGTGTTTTTTTTAATATTTAAAGAGTTTTTTGTAATATCCAACTTGTGTGAGATTTTTTATAATATCCATCTTTCAAATTAGTTTTTGATAAATTTGTAATATTAAAATTTTTAAAATGAACATTAATAATATTTATACATTTTTCTATTTAAAAATAATCCTTAAATAAAAACTAATCATTCATTTTTATATGAATGGAACGGAGTAATAAAAGTCTTTCAATTAGACCTTCCACAAACCTAGTAGAGACATTAACCTAGCAGAGACAAAATGTCGTTCACTAAAAATCTAAAAGAGAGTTACTATTTAAACCCCAAAAAATTATGAGTATACCCCATTACTAATATCACCCCAAATAAATTACACACACCCCTTTACTTTCCCTTTATACCCTTCCATTCACCCACTCACCCACACCCATTTCATTTCATTTCATTTACACACACCCATTTCATTTACAAAAGGCCAATGAGTTTGGATATTTTTGAGGAATAAACTGGTTTGGGTGAGGTCGCCGGCCGGAGGGAGAGGGGGTGGGTTAGTTTATTCCCTCAAAAAAATCACCCAACCATGTCATCTATGAAAAAATAGGGGTCGGCCGCTACCCGCCGACTCCGACGGAAAAAGTCCCCAACATTCTCATGCAAATGATTTTTATAGTATAATTTAAAAAAAAATTATATGACTTATTTAGCTCATGCAAATGATTTTTATAGTATAGTTTCAGATTCCACCGCTTGTAGAAGTCCCCAACATTCTCATCGGGACGCTGCACTGTTGTTTGTAGGTCAACTCTATTTGTTTCCCACTCCAAATTAGCCTTGTACTTTTCTGTGAAGGCGCTAGTGATCTGATCCCATGTAGCCCTGGCTTCGGGTTTTAAACGGAAGAACCATTTTAAGGCACTGGATTTCAAAGATAGACTGAAATAGTCAGCCAACTGCTGATTGGTGCATCCTTTGGCCTTCATCGCCAAGGTATACGTGTCCAGATGAGTTTTTGGGCATGCAGTACCATCAAAGAGGTCCATATTTGGCATCACGAATTTGTGGGGGCGAGAACGATGGAGTCCTGGGTGCAGTAGGCCGGAGCGTACTTTCGGACTCGGCGATCTGTGCTTTCATTTCCTTGTGTTGTTCCATGAACCAGGCCAGATGAGGGTCTTGTGGTGGAACCATGGCATTCAAGCTAGTGCCTGAGCTAGAGAGAGGAGCTACCACTGGCCGACGGAAAAAAGTCGGCCACACCCGGCCGATTTTGGGAAAAAAGTCGGCCACCACCGGCCGATTCTAGGAAAAAAGTCATCCACCACTGGCCGACCCCTTGTTTTTTTCATAAAATTCACCTAATTTTTTTGAAATTATATTTCAAAAATCATTTGTATGAGATAAATAAGTCATATACCTAAAAGAAATTATAATTTTTATTGAAATTATACTCTAAAATTTATATACATAATTTTTTTTAAAAAATATATATATTCAAGACAAGATTAAAATGAGCAAATAATTTTTGGAGTATAATTTCAAAAAAAATTATATGACTTATTTAGCTCATGCAAATGATTTTTGTAGTATAATTTCAAAAAAATTAGGTGAATTTTATGAAAAAAACAAGGGGTCGGCCAGTGGTGGATGACTTTTTATTAAAAAGTCATCCGGGTATGGTGGAAAAAATTACAAAAAGTCGGTCGGGTGTGGTTGACTTTTTTCCCAGAATCGGCCGGTAGTGGCCGACTTTTAAGCCTAAAGTCGTCCGGGTATGGCCGACTTTTAAGCCCAAAGTCGGCAGGTGATGGCCGACTCTGGTAATTTCCGTTTTTTTTATTTAAAAAAAAATGTTAAAATTTTGAGAATGAGATTTTTTTTTTTATAGAGAGAGAAAGTAAGGGGCTGGAAATGGGGGTTGGGGGGGAGAGTGGTGAATGGAGTGAATGGGAGAAGATGAACAAAGGGGTAAAAAAGTAATTAACCTCAATGGCATTTTTGCAATTTTTTCATTTGGGGTTTACTAATAGTTTTTTGGGGTTTAAATAGTAACTCTCAATCTAAAATTACAGCAACATGTGTGCAGGGCCCGGATATAGCCCTAACTGACGTGAACTTCAGCCCACCTTAAAATTTTGAAAAAAATAAATTCACTGTTATTATTGTTTACAATATTAAATATCAAGCTCTCACGATTCCAAAATCTTGAATCCGCCCCTGCATGTGTTGAATATATTTGTGACTAATGACATTCATTATTTTATTTTTTAAATTCCTAACTGACCAATCTCAATTCTAGTCGACATGGGGTATTGAACCTAAAACATGTACGACAAAGAGACTTAAATCTAGGGTGTTCACGGTCCGGGTTAGTTCGGTTCTTGTTAAAATTTTAGAAAATTAGGAACGGACCAAATACTTCGGTTCTGTAAAAAGTTAGGATCAGGACCAGACCATTACATTATAGGACCGGTCCCATCGGTCCGATTCCAATGGTTCGGTTCCGATCCGATTCCACCGGTTCTACAAATTACAATATAATATAATTTTTTACAATAATAAAATCTACAAACAAACATATTTAGAAACTAAATTGTTGAACAATATTACAATAACAAAATCAACAGTTAGGTCGTAGCTTATCATGAACCAAATTACAATAACAAAATCAACACTTAGGAAAATGTTTAACAGCTTTATCCCAACTAAAAAACTTAACTAGCTAAAATAAACATATAACGACAATTTTTTCCCAACCCAAGTCGGCAAACCTATAAAATATAAATCACTTCCTGTAGGTGGTGTTGCTGTCATTCAGGTAATCTTTGAACAATTAAATGTGCAAGTCTTTGGCCTAGAGTGTTTGCTGGTGAAGTTATTCATGCCGACTTTCTGTGGAACTCGGTATAGGTTGGTACACAGACTGAAACAGAGTTGAAAGAGAAGAAGCTTAAGAGTAGAAGATGCCCTCAACGCAACAAAGGTAAACTTTGTCAATATAAACTTGAGCAATATAAACTTATGGGTATTGCCGTGACCCGTATTTGGGGTAAATGCCTCTGAAAGGTAAAAAAGTTAATAAATATATATATATATATATATATATATATATATATATATATATATATATATATATATATATATATATATATATTCGGTCTGATCCGATTTCGGTTCAGGACCGCGTATATTTTTTTCAAAATCAGGATAGGATCAAATAAACGATTCCATAAAAATTTGGAACCAGGACCGGACCAATACTATTTTTTCAGTCCGATTTTTACTGATCCAGTCCGATTCTACTGATCCGGTTCGATTCCTGAGATTTTTTGTACAATCTGCTTAAAATGTTGTTTGAGCACAAGTCCTTCATTAATTAATATATATTCTCCTTAATTTATGTTTATTAACCATATTTATTCATATGAAATATCGACGCGTAATGATTGAGTTCAAGTACGTGCATATGAGTATTAATTTCTCGTTGTTGTATACTCCCTCCGACCCACAATAATATGTAAACTTTTTATTTTGGGCGTCCCACAATAATGTATACTTTCCCAAAATGAAAAGGAATTTTTACTATTCCCTCCACTCATTCTCTCTCCTACATTATTTTAATACTCACATCACCATTATAATTTACTATTCTCTCCACTTATTCTCTCTCCTACTTTATTTTCACACTCACAACACTTTCAATATAATAATTTCTCCTTAATCCCCATGCATTTTGCAAAAGTCCATAAAATTATGGGACAGAGGGAGTAATTTCTTAAAAAGTCAAAAATTGTGTAGTTTGTAGTAAAAGGGAGAGAGCATATTTTTTGTAACAGGAAAAAAAATATTATAATATCTATCACTAAAGTTAATAAATGGGTTGGCACTTTCTACCTCCACTAACTACTTTAAACTTTAGGGTAATTAATGTGGAAAACAAAATTGTGCAAGGAGAATGTGAAACTTTTTAAGTAGTGTATGATTTACAATTGTTTAGTTGTTCTTCCCTGGTTACAAGAAGCATCTTTTTTTTTTTTTTTTAAATTTTCTATTATCTAATTGCTAGTCCAGTGCCATTATTATTTTCTTTTATTTTTATTTTTTACAGAATAATACTAGAGGCACAAAATAATCACAAAAACTTGCTCACAAAATCCTAGGTGTAATGATTTTATCGATGTTTCTAATTAGAGTTTAGCGGGTTTACTATCGATTCAACCAATAAAATATCGTCAACTCATTCATTTTGTAAGCAAAATTTTGTAACTTTCTTTTGTGCCTCTAACATTGCTATTTTTTAAATTGTTGATTGGAAAATGGTGGTGGGTTAGGGGACAATTATATTCAGATATTGTTCTCTCTAATTGGAGATTTTTATTTGGGATTTTGTAAACAATGCTACAATGTTATATTCATTAAGCTTTTTGTACTGAGTATTTTGTTGCCTTAAGGTTAAATTATTCTCAAAAAAGATGTTGAGTATTATGTAGAGTTGGTTATAAATCAATTATTGAAAAGTACTGTCTTTAATACAAAATAACAGTCAATTTTTGAAAAAAATATTAGATTCTGTAAAGATATCGTAGATATCCTGAGATATGATTTGGGTTGCACATATCTTCTATTATTTGTATTTACCATTATTCCTTTTATTTAGCATCTATAGTTAGGAAAGTCCTACTTTTTAGCCCGTAAATATGATAGTCAAATTGTATAAAGGAGAGAGCTCCTTCATTGTATAATCATCTTTTCAATGGAATACAATTTCTTTCATAACTTTGATTCCATAGTTTTCATGGTATCAGAGCTGGTCCTACCAGCGTAAAGCTTCCGCATTATTTTATACGAAACACCATAGGCTCCACGGAAAGCAACAAGAATGATAGCAGTGTCACAGGGGGAGCAAAGGTGGACGTAATGTCACCATATTTCATTGCAGCCTCTGACAGTCCAAACACCGTGTTTATAAGCGATCTTCTACATGATGGGAACTACGCAGATTGGGTCAATGAAATGAACAATGCCCTATTTGCAAAGAACAAGTTTGGGTTCGTAGACGAAACGATCCCATGCCCCGAAGGAGATGCTGTTGAAATGGGTTTGTGGCGGAGGTGCAATGCAATGGTGAAAGGATGGCTGCATAGTTCCATGGAGAGGGACATTCGAAGCAGCGTCAAACACGCCAACACTGCACAAGAAGTTTGGGAAGACCTGAGTGAGTGTTTTGGGACCCAAAGCGCACCAAGGGCATACGAATTGAAGAGGGAAATTACCCTCACTCGACAAGAGAAACTTTCCGTATCATCTTACTATACCAAGTTGAAGGGATTATGGGACGAGATTCAATCCATATCTCCTACCCCAAAGTGCAAATGTAACGGTTGTAATTGTGATGTGCCCAAACAATTGGTGGAGATGAGGGAGAAGGAACGATTGTATGAATTCTTGATAGGACTTGACGAAAGCTTTGGGACAATAAAGACGCAGATTCTTGGGTCCAAGCCAGTGGTATTATTGGGGGTAGCATATCATCTAGTGTCCGAAGATGAGAAGCAGAGACAGATTGCAATGGCAGGCAAAACTACTATTGAGGCTGCATCTTTCCAAACGCATGGGGTACCAAGGCCAAACAAGGAGGACAAGAAAGATGGGCTGCGAGAAAAACCAAAGTGCACTCATTGTGGAAAATACTATCATACAATTGAAAATTGTTATGAGATAGTAGGGTATCCACCAGGCAAAAAGAAGGGAGGAGATAGTCGCACAAAGGAGAAAGGTCCAGCGAAGACTGCCCATTTTGTCGCAAGAGAGGACAGTCCTATACCTGGTGTATCGGCAGCCAATTATGCTAGGTTATTTGAGTATTTCAACAAGATCGATAGTGACTAAGCAGGCAGCCTACCAACAGCAAATATGGCGGGTAGGATGCATAATACATTGACTTGGATAATTGATTCAGGAGCAAGCGAACACATAACATGTGATGGTTCCATTTTGCAAAATCAATGAAGATCCAAGGACATGATGCCGATTAAAATACCTAATGGAGACACTATTCCCGTGAAAGGGGTGGGAAGTGCTAGTCTGCCAAATGGGCTGATTATTGATCACGTTTTGAATATTCCGGACTTTCAATGCAATTTACTTTCGGTTAGCAAACTTACGAAAGATTTAAATTGTGCTCTAATTTTTCTTCCGGATTCTTGTGTGATGCAGGACTTAGCTTCGAGGACTCTGATTGGGATGGGTATGCGACACAATGGTCTATACTATATGGAGTCGATTAAGACCGAAGGTATGGCATACACTGCCGTTGTTGATTCAAATACTTGGCATCGAAGACTAGGGCATACAGCATCCTTACATTCCTGTTATTTTGATAGTGTTATTGGTAATGGGACAAAAGAAAATAAACATTGTGACTCTTGTCTTAGAGCTAAGTTAACGAGACTTCCTTTTCCATTGAGTAATATTCGATCACATGCTTGCTTTGACATGATTCATTGTGATATTTGGGGGGCATATAGAACACCTTCTTTTTCGGGGGCACATTATTTCTTATCTGTTGTCGATGATTTTAGTGGAGGTGTATGGGTATTTCTTATGAAGTACAAATCCGAGGTTTATAAATATCTCACCATGTTTTGTAAAATGATTCACACTCAGTTAGGAAAGAAAATTAAATGTGTACGGAGTGATAATGACCCTGAATTTCAGTCTAATGAAATGACAAATTATTATATCGAGAATGGTATGTTACTTGAGACATCTTGCACGGACACCCCACAATAAAACGGGGTTGTAGAACGTAAGCACAAACATATTTTGGAAATAGCTAGGGCTCTACATTTCGAAGCGGGATTACCAAAGAAATTCTGGGGGGAATATGTATTAACTGCTACGTACATCATTAATAGGTTACCATCAAAGCTCTTGAAAGATAAGTCACCATATGAAATCATGTTCAACAAGCATCCCAAATATGAACATCTTAGATGCTTTGGTTGTTTGGCTTATGCTAAAGATAACAGGAGCGGGGGAGACAAATTTGATGCCAGGGGACGGCCTTGCATTTTCGTGGGTTACCCCCACTCACAAAAGGGTTATAGGATGTTCGACCTTAACACTAAGCAGATTTTTGTTTCAAGGGATGTAAAATTCATTGAAAACATTTTTCCTTTTAAAAGAACTCAGTCCAACCCTAAACCAAGCACTATGGTTGACAATGGGGATGATGATTGGGATATGACTTTCCTTTCTAATCCGTGTGAAGAAAATTGTGGAGTCCTTGAAATTCCAGTAGAACTAGATGTTCCCCCACAGCTGGTTACTGAGATTGAGCAAACAACAGAAAATAATGCGCCTGAACAGATTCTGGATCCACGGCGCAGCGATCGCGTCAAGAAGCAACCAAAGCATCTTGAGAATTACGTCGTCGAGTTACCAGGCTCTATAGACCATGCGCCGACCAATCTCAATTCAGAAACATCGGAGGTATATCCCATCTCACACTTTTTTACTTATGACCGTTTTTCTTCTAATCATAAATCTTTCTTGGCGGCCATCACCTCTTGTGATGAGCCAAAGTATTACCACTAGGCGGTCAAAGATGAGCATTAGCGAGAGGCCATGAAAAGTGAGATTCGTGCTTTAGAGCAAAACAAAACGTGGACACTTGAAACATTGCCCCCAACCAAGAAGGCGATCGATTCAAAATGGGTCTACAAAATAAAATACAAACCCAGTGGGGAAGTTGAACGCTACAAGGCACGATTAGTGGCAAAGGGATTCACGCAAGTGGAAGGTATTGACTTTCACGAAACGTTTGCTCCGGTGGCTAAATTGGTAACAATGCGAGGCTTGCTAGCGGTTGCGGTCAAGAAGGGGTGGATCATACACCAACTTGACGTCAACAATGCTTTTCTTCATGGTGACCTACATGAGGACGTTTACATGAAGGTACCACAATGTTTTGCAAAGGATGGTGATAAGCGGGTATGCAAATTACATAAATCACTTTATGGGATTCGCCAAGCATCTCGCAATTGGTACCATAAATTCACAAGTGCACTTCTTGTTGTTGGTTTTCGTCAATCACGAGCTGATCATTCATTGTTCATCTTCAAGATTAAGGACTCATATGTTGCAGCCCTTATATATGTCGATGATGTCTTATTAGTGGGAAATGATAGCACCAAGATTGTTGATGTTAAAACTTATTTGGACAACAAGTTTAGCATCAAGGACCTTGGACCACTAAAATACTTCTTGGGAATAGAGGTCGCAAGATCGTTAAAAGGCCTTGTTCTTAGTCAACGGAAGTACACTTTAGATATTTTGGAAGAGAGTGGCTTACAAGGAGGGAGTCCGAGCGACTTTCCCATGGAACAAAGCCTACGTCTCACGGCCGAAGATGATACACCCCTTGTTGATGCCTCACGTTACAGAAGACTCATTGGGCGGCTACTATACTTAACGGTGACTCGGCCGGACATTCAATTCTCTTTTAATTTGTTAAGTCAATTTCTTAAAGCTCCAAGATGCAGTCATATGGATGCAACAACTCGTATTGTTCGCTTTCTCAAACAAATAGCAGGCCAGGTATTTTCCTACCTTTTGATGGAAATTTGGTACTTGAAGCATATTGTGACGCGGATTGGGGTGGGAGTCCAATGACTAGGAGATCTTGTACGGGTTAATTTATGACCCTTGGTGGTGCGCCCATTTCATGGCGTACCAAGAAGCAAAGCGTAGTCTCACGCTCCTCCGCCGAGGCGGAATATCGCGACATGGCTACGACGGTCAGTGAGCTTCTATGGCTCAGATGGCTTCTTAAAGACATTGAAGCTCCACAATCACATGCAACCAATCTTTATTGTGACAACCAGGCGGCTAGACACATAGCCAACAATCCAGTATTCTACGAGCGAACCAAGCACGTAAAGATGGATTGCTATTTTGTTCGCAAGAGGGTTGAGTCATGTGACATTTCACCGCAAAAGATATCCACTGAGGATCAAGTAGCCGATTTGTTCACGAAGGCTTTAGGTGCTGCTCGATTCCGTTTTCTAGTAGGCAAGTTGGGCATTCATGACTTACATGCGCCAACTTGAGGGGGAGTGTAAAGATATCGTAGATATCGTGAGATATGATTTGGGTTGCACATATCTTCTATTATTTGTATTTATCATTATTCCTTTTTTTTAGCATCTATAGTTAGGAAAGCCCTACTTTTTAGCTCGTAAATATGATAGTCAAATTGTATAAAGGAGGAGCTCCTTCATTGTATAATCATAATTTCAATGGAATACAATTTCTTTCATAACTTTGATTCTATAGTTTTCAGATTCCAAATGATTATGCTTTTGGAGTCAAAAATACTCAAATTCCTATTTTATTCCATATTGGAATTGTTTAACTTATTAATTGGTTTAATGTGTGAAGTAATGTAAGAGAAAGGAACAATATACTCCCTTCACCTCACACGAAAATGCACAAAATTCCCCATTTTGATGTCCAATTTGAAAAGGCGCAATTCCTAAATGGAAAATTTTTAATATTTTTTTATGAGTTGGTCTTATAAAAAATACATTTTTTTCTAAGTTCAAGAAAACACCATTTTTACACTGATACTTAATAATACATGCAGTTACACTCTTTACACTGACACTTTTTTATATTAATACTGACATTTTTTTGTCCTACACTACACTGACACTTAATATACATGCACTAATACTCTTTATACTGATACTTTGTTACACTAACACTGACAATTTGTTACACTAACACTGACACTTAATAGACATGCACTGACATTCTTTACATTGACACTTTGTTACACTAACACTGACACTTTTTTACACTGATAATTTGCTACACTAACACTGGCACTAGCGGCGGAAGCAAAACACGTTTTTTCTAAGCTAAAAAAAAAACGCATTTTTTTTTTGTAAGATTTTGATTTTTTTTTTCATTCGTAAAACTCCCTTTTTATACTTTAAATAACTTTCCAGTTATTATTTTCTATCATACTTTCACTTCCCTACCAACTTTTCATATTAACAACACTTAGGCCCGATTTTAAGCATGTGCAAACAGCCCAATTGTACAGGGCCCAAAAAATTTAAGGGCCCCCAAAATTTTTAAGTTCAGTATATATATTATAGACGTCGAGCTATTTACAAAGGAATATACTTGCTTTGGTGGACATGATGGTTGTTGAAGTGCAAATGACTTGAGTTCGATTTTTGTGCGCTACATTTATGTTGTACTTTTTTTTTTATTTTTTCCTACTTGGTTGTTGATTGGGCTAAAAATTTTAAATATTAATGGCCTCAATATTTATATTTTGAATAGGGTCTTTATAATTATTGAGACGGACCTGCATTTACTCCACTATATACTTTTCTTAATTGTCGTATTATTATGTTATTTTGCCATTGAGATGGCACATAAGGAGTATACCGATAATCTTGATATTTTTATTATTAAGTTACGATTATAATTGTCCGTTTAAAACACCTAAAAAAATTAAAAATAATACTTTTTTCCGTTGCATGTACTTATTCTGCAATTCTTTGTTAGTTTAGCATAACTTTTCATCCAAAAGAAAAAAACTGTATTTACTCTCGTGCCCTAAAAAAGAAAACAGCCCATCGAATATTTCAAACCTTAATTTTTAATTTATTTATTATTTTAAATTCAAACCTTAATTTTTTATGTAGCCAGAAACATGTGAATAAACATTTTTTAGCGGTTCAGATAATCCCGCAAGATATTAACATGTGAATAAATCAGTTGTTGTTTGCAACGGACATAAAAAAATGTCCTAGCTAGAAAACACATTGCAACAGAAACTACAACTACTTTTTTCCGTTGCAAGAATTTTGCAACCACAAGAAAGTGGTCGCATAAATTTGTGACGATGCTTCCTGCGATTGCCTTTGTTACGGACATTTTCGATTGCAAACATCAATTTGAAATCGATTTTCCTAAATTACAACCGAAAAATCTGTTTCAGTTGTCCTGTTTTCTTGTAGTGTCAAACAGAAACTCTCTGGTGTGAGAGTGTAAGATTAATGTTTATATATATATATATATATATATATATATATATATATATATATATATATATATATATATATATATATATATATATATATATATGAGAGATTGTAGAGATGTGGAATAATTGTCTTTGAATTTATAGCTTTTCATTGTTTTCTTGACTAGAGTAACACCCGTGCGATGCACGGACCGTTACTAACACTCAAAAGATGAAATTTAAAATAAAACAAACAGAAAAGCGAGTTGTTTTTATATATTGTGAAAAAAAATCGTGAATACTATAGTGGTAGTACAAATATCATAGTGGTCAGTATTATCATCATTACATATCAATATTTAAAATCATTTACCTTTTAACTTTGGATTGGATGTAGGGACATATAATTGGTCATTGCAAAATTTTGAATTCTTCAAAATAAATACCAATTTTTTGAATTTTTTTATAATTCATTTTGGGATGAATGGAGCTATAAAATTATTTAAATTGCAAAGCAGATGAAACATTGATTAGTATAAAGAGCAAGTTTAGAGACAATATTTATTACTCAATATATCTTAAAATGAACGAATGACTCATTTTAAATATATAGATGGAGACTTAAAAATTGAGACCAAGCTTTTCGTAAAATGAGTACATAAACCATTTCCTACCCACATAAAAATAATCAAAAAATAAATAAATTGAAATAATAATTTCTTTATCTTAAAATATTATATAGATATGGATATCAGCAGCAAAGCATGCCTACCAAAGGTCCAATGGTTCGTTCTTCTCCGTCTGATTTTAAATTACAAAAAAAAAATTATGTATTATAATAAAGAAAACTAAATGAAATTATTATTTTCCCATCTCTAATAAATACTTAAAAAAAATGTACTTCTATAAAAAAATTGATTTTCTTCATTTCAAAAATTAATATTACTTCTGCTTGAAAATGAATAACCCAAAAATAATACTACATTTTTTATCCAAAAGAAAAAGAGCATTATTTCCTTCATCCCAATGAATATTTTAAAAAATAATACTACTTCATTCGCCTCCGCATTATTTGTAATGTTAGTGCTTTCGTCTCAAAATATGACATTAATTTTTTAGACGAATAAAGTAGTATTATTTTTTAAAATGTTCATTGAGACGAAAGAAGCAATGTTCAATTTTTTTGGACATATAAAAATTCTACTTTTTAAGAAAAAAAATTCTTCAATTCAAAAATGAATATTACTTTCGTCCCATAATTAATACTACTACTTTCTATATAAAAAAAAAAACAAAATTGTTTCCTTTGCCTCAATGAATTTATTTGTCTCAAAAATTAATAATTATTTTCTGACACGAAGACACTAACATTATAAACATTAATTTTTACAAAATAATACTACTTCAGCTAAAGAAAAAAAAACTATTTTCGTCCCAATGAATATTTTATAAAATTTCACTAATATACTTAAACTACTCTTTAAATTAAAAAATGTTATATCAAATGGCTTCCACATTTTTTTTATCATTAATCTAAAGTTCTTTATTAATAACCCATCATTTTGTAAAAGAGATCCATAGGAAATGTTTCTTAAAAAAATAAGAAAAACTGAGCGAGAAGAACTTAATATAAAATGTTTTGTAAAAATAGAAACTCAATGAAAATTCATAATCATATGTTTTTCGTTATTTCTACAGTACTTTTAAGGAAAAAAATTGTCCTTCTATTCAAAAATGAATATTTCTTTCATCCCATAATTAATACTACTTACTATATTAAAAAAAAATATTGATTCTTTTGCCTCAAGGAATTTACTTATCTAAAAAATTAATATTTAATTTCTGAGACGAAGAAACTAACATTATAAAAATTAATTTTTACAAAATAATACTACTTCAGCTAAAGAAAAAAAAAACTATTATCGTCCCAATGAATATTTTATAAAATATTACTTAATTTGTTTAAAAAATTAATGTCATATTTTGAAACAAAGGCACTAACATTACAACATTTCAAAAATGAATATTACTTTGATTCAAAATGAATAACCCAAAGATAATACAACATTTTTTATCCAAAAAAATGATCATTATTCCCTTCATCCCAATTAATATTTTAAAAACTAATACTACTTCATTCGGCTCTGCAATTAATGTTTGTAATGTTAGTGCATTCGTCTCAATATATGACATTACTTTTTTAGGCGAATAACGTAGTATTATTTTTTAAAATGTTCATTGAGCCAAAGGAAAAAATGTAAATTTTTCTTGGACATATAAAAAAATTCTATTTTGTAAGGAAAAAAAATTACTTCAATTCAAAAATGAATATTACGTTCGTTCCATAATGAATACTACTTCTTATATCAAAAGAAAATTGCTTCCTTTGCCTCAAGGAATTTACTTGTCTCAAAAAATAATAATTATTTTTTGACACACGAAGACAGAAACATTATAAAGATTAATTTTTACAAAATATTACTACTTCGGCTAAAAAAATAAAATACCATCTTCATCCCAATGAATCTATAGTATAAATGAAGGCCCCCCATGAACAGTTCTATGAACAGTTTCGGGGGCAAATTTTCCATTTTGCCATCGCTATTTTGTCTCTTTCTCATTTTGTCCTTAAAAAAAAAATTAAATTAAAAAAAAAAAAAAACGTGACATTGGACACAGGCTTAGGCTAGTATTTTATAAAATATTACTTAAGTTGTTTAAAAAAGTAATGTCATATTTTGAAACGAAGGCACTAATATTACAATATTTCAAAAATGAATATTACTTTCGATTCGAAATGATTAACCCAAATATTCATTGAGACGAAAGAAGCAATGTTCATTTTTTTTTTGGACATATAAAAAAATTCTACTTTTTAAGAAACAAAATTTCCTTCAATTCAAAAATGAATATTACTTTCATCTCATAATTAAAACTACTTTCTATATAAAAAAAATGATTCCTTTGCCTAAATGAATTTACTTGTCTCAAAAGTTAATATTTATTTTCTGACACGAAGACACGAACATTATAAACATTAATTTTTACAAAAGAATACTACTTCGGGTAAAAAAATAAATTATTATATTCGTTCCAAGGAATATTTTATACAATACTATTACTTAATATGTTTAAAAAAATGATGTCAAATTTTGAAACGAAGGAACTAACATTACAAACAATAATTTATATTTAAAAAAGAGTATTTTTTCCGTGTGTCCAAATTAAATGAAAATAGTCTCTAATTAAAGAGTGAAAAAAATTATGAATTTTGGTGTAAAATTTTTTTTTAAAATTTTTTTTTATAAAATATTTGAGGTCGAAAAAAGGGGATGAAAAAAAAAATTCCGAAAATGAACTGACCAATCACCGTGCGCCACGTGTCGAGATATTAAAAAAAAAAAAAAAAAAAAAAAAAAAGCTGACGCGTACACGCGCCTTTGACGGCGCGTGTGACGCACGCGCCTAGTTACAGCGTGCCACATGTCTTCTCGGCCATGTTAATTGCAACTTTGACCCCCTGTGAAATTACGAAAATGCCCTTGATTTTGGGGGGAAAACATGAACTATCCTCTTGTTATATATATTATATATAGATAGATGTGGTCATCGTCGGCTCATTTATTATAAGTCGGGCATTTTTTATGGATGCTTCTAGAAATAGATCGGGAATAATTTAAGAAACAAAAGAAAATAAAAGACTTAAAATTATGGATGCTTCTCTACAAAAGACGCATTTTTTTTATAAAGGTTAGTAAAAATGTGTTTTTAAATGTACGGTGACATTTATGTAAATAAAAGAAATTTCGTACGCGATGACATTTTTGTAAATAAATAAAATTTTGCACGCTTTAGAAAACAAGATTGTTACTAATTACATGACTAACAAAATTTCTGGGTATCAAACTTAAATATTTTTGGATATCAACTAGCTCTCTATATATCAATCTCAAATGTTCTGAATATCCAGAACTCTTTAAGTTTGATATCCAGAATGCTTGTTAACAATGACCCATCGGGCAAGAAGTTCCACTTATTTATAAAAATGTCTCCGCACACGAATTTTCACTTATTTACAAAAATGTCATCGCACATTTAAAAACACGTTTTTTCTTATCAATAGGAAAAACACATTTCTTTCTAAATTTTGTATAAAACTATTGATTTGTCAACTATGACATTTATATCGGAACAAACAGAGTAAATATACTAATATAAAAAAAACAATATTCTCATTAAGTGGTCGGTAGAGATCTAGAAATCACAAAGTAATATTTGCAAGGTTATTGTAATTTTTTAAATTACAATAACCTTATTTTTCTTAAATGAGACTTTTTTGTTTGAAGATAAATGAATAAAAAGAAAAAAACAACACTAGTATTAGTGCTTTTTATGGGATCTCAATCCAAATAGGAAATACTTATGTCACTAATAACGTCATTAACACTTTGTTACCCTACAAAATTGCAACTCTCCAATATAAAATAATTAAAAATTAATAAAAATTCCCTTAATCCAAGATAAAAATAAACATAAAGTAAGGATGATAATGGACATGAGTCACATGACATACATGTTATTTTATCCTAATTATAGTATAAATAATTAAGAAAATGTTATTGCTAAATTTGTAATAATACATCATAACCTATGATGATATGGATAGAAGTGATGTATGATGGTGACCATGGCAAACTCCAAGTTTAATCCCCTCTAGGTATTGCAAGAACCCTATTTAGGAAGCAACAAAGTGTTCAAGTTCGATTTGGCTACTCTAAAGTCTAAAGTTAGAACTTTTAAAATGTACGTTTACGTATTAGCGAGTTGAAATTGATCGACCCGGTACAACCCATTTAAGTTAACGAGTCAAATGAGTCGGGTTGAAATGAGTCAACCCATTTATTTTTTCCCACCTAAATACTTTAGATTCGTTAATTCTAACTATTTATATTCGCGGGTCGATGAACGAGTTGAAACATGTCAGGTCGGGTTGACTCGTTAAATTTAGCGGGTTGATACGGTTGACCCGTTTCAACTCGTTAACTTAAACAAGTTGAATTGAGTCGAATAATTAATAGATTGAGTCGTGTGAATTAGTGGGTAACGGATCAATAATGACTAGTCTAATCTAAAGATCTAAAGAGAACAAAATAGTTTTATTCGTATAATTATATAAAGGTATAACCTATAAAGACTCAAGATGACTATTATTTTTTTCAATGGAGGAGGGAGTGCGAAAATAGGCAAAGATACCTTTTTATATAGGCCCACTTCTCTGAGGCCCCTATCCCAAGATTTAAACCCAATATAGGACATACTATATCTAAAATTTCATAGTCATCTCTCACTCTTTTATAATTAACTTATAAAACCACTTCATCTTTTATAAGTAACTTATAATATTTATTTGTCTTTTATAACTGACTTATAAGACAATTTTTACTACAATTTTTTTTTTAAATTTTCAATAATAACAACGAATTAATCTCATAATTTATAAATTAAGACTCTTATAGCTGAATTATAATACCAATTTGCCTCTTATAATTAATTCGTCTCTTATAATTGTTTTACAACTGACTTATAAGACTAATTTATCTTTTATAATTCAGTTATGAGACAAATTTTTCAATAAAAAAAAAATCAAAATTTCAATAATAACGAATTGGTATCATAATTTACACTTTACAACTCTTTTAAGTAACTTATAAGACTTATTTGTTTCTTATAATTTATAATTAACTTATAAGACAATTTTTTTTTCAATAAAAAAATCAGAAATTTCAATAATAACATCAAATAAATCTCATAATATACTCCCTCCGTCCCAGCCGAGTGTACACTTATTTCCCTTTTGGTCCGTCCCAGCCGAATGTGAACTACCAAAAATGAAAAAGGTTTTAATATTTTATATTCTCCATACCCCACCCACTCATTCTCCACCATACAATTTATTCAACCAACCTACTATTTACTCCACTCATTCTTTCTCTTAATTTTCTACCACACATTTTCATTATCTTAATAATATTTCTTAATCGGCGTGCCTTGGTCAATGGTGCACACTTGGGTGGGACGGAGGGAGTACACATTAAAACTCTTATACTTGAATACATTACATCTCTTATAGCTTAATTTATAAGATCAACTTGCCTCTTATAACTACTTTGTCTTTTATAATTGACTATAAAACTAATTCACCTCTTATAATTCAGATCGTGAACGAACACCGACTTTAATACTACTTGTGTGAACATAAGATGAAAATTGATTTGGAAAAGCAAGGAAGAAATAAGGATGTCAAATACTACCACCATTTTTAACTGAAATTTGGGAGGAAATATTACTTCAACTAAAAAAGTTATTATGTTGACCCCCTGCTTGCATTAACCCATTTGCTCTGTTTTTTGAAGTTCACAATACATTATTTGAGCATTGATTTCTTTAATTATCTCTGGTATTGATGACTATATATATTGGTTTGTTGTGATTTTCTTTTCAGAATATTGTGTAAATTTTAATCTTCACTTGGACACTGCAAACGGCAATGACTATAAATCCTTCAAACGGCAATGACTATAAATCCTTCAAAAGCATCAGGAGGTTTATGGAAATTCAAATCCCCTCCCTCACCTTTCTCAATTTGAAGAGGCATTGCACAGATCTAAGAGGACGAAGGGAAATTCAAATCCCCTCGGCGCTGAACATATATGAGAGAGGCGCTAAACCTTGAACAGATCTGAGATTCGTTGGCAGAGGAAGGTGACTCTTGTGAGAAAGACGTAGGGAAGAGAGGATAACTTAGCCGTCGTCGGAGATCTACTGACTTTGCCGGAGATGGTTAGAAAGAGAAAAGTTTAAGTGTGTATGTGTGTGTGTGATTTTTAAAGAGAGAGAGATGTGATAAAGGAAGTTGAGGGGAGGGAGAAGAGGGGGAGTCTAGGGGTGTCTGGGAAATTTGAATGTGGGATAACTTTTTATTTGAGATTTACAAAAAAAAAAAATTTTAATGGAAAAAAATCTGGGCAAAGGGGTTCTAGGGGGATTTTTCCTTTTATATACTCCCTCCGTTCCAGCCCACTTACGAAATTTTGAAATGGCACGGGAATTAAGGAATATTATTATAGTATTAGGAGAGAGAATGAGTGAAAAAAGTGTTGTGAGTGTGAAAAATTAAATAGGAGAGAGAATGAGTGGAGGGAATAGTAATTATAATGGTGTTGTGAGTATTAAAATAATGTAGGAGAGAGAATGAGTGGAGAGAATAGTGATTTAATGTTTCCATTTTGAAAATTTTTAAGTGAAGTGGGACGCCCAAAATGAAAAATTTTCTTAAGTGAGGTGGGACAGAGGGAGTATATCAAAAAAAGGGTTATACTCCCTCCGTCTAATTCGACATAAGATTTTCTTTTCCAACACGGGAATTAAAAAATATTAATATAATACGAGAAGAGACAATGAGTGGAGAAAGTATTGTGAGCATGAAAAGTAAAATATGAGAGATAATCAGTGAGAGAAATAGTAAATGGATTGTTGTTGTGAGTATAACAAGTGTGTTTCATTAAATATAAAAATTATATAAACATGTCATTTTGAGACGTTTTAAGTCGAGTGAGAAGTCCAAAATGACAAATTGCCATAAATCGGATGGGACGGATGAAATATTATTTATAGATATTCTGCCCCGCCCATCATAGAATGACCTTTTCGTATTAAAGGACACTTTAAATAAAATTATAAATATTTTTGACACACTTTTAAATCTTTAGTTCTATATGTGTAAAATGAAATATAGAAAATAAAATGGTAAAAAATCAACAAG
This sequence comes from Adenophora triphylla var. japonica, assembly GCA_022495995.1. Classification (NCBI taxonomy): domain Eukaryota; kingdom Viridiplantae; phylum Streptophyta; class Magnoliopsida; order Asterales; family Campanulaceae; genus Adenophora; species Adenophora triphylla. The sequence continues at coordinate 251,867 of JAFEMH010003304.1, forward strand.
GACACAGTTCGGAACAAAATATATCAATTATTCTGGATTTTTTAAAAAAATACAAAAAATAAATAATTTTTATTTATTTATTTTGGGTTAGAGGTAGTAATAATTTTGTTATGTAATTTTATGATGATTAAAGTTGTATTTGTCCAACAAAATTTAGACTTATAATTAGCATAATTTGGCCCAATCCAAAAGCAGAAATATAGAAATATAGACCGGATCAAGAGCCCAGTTATTAAACAACCATGATACATTTGATGCAGCATTATATTTGGTACAAGCTTACTTATTTTGATCATATTATATTATAAAAATTTAATTATTATGCTCATAAATTTTGATCTTGTTATATTATAAATTTTATTAAAATAAATGGTTAATTCTGATGTGACCATAATAAATTCACCGAAAAATACAATTTGCCTAAGGGTCATAATGGATATAGTAAATATGTGAAAATTGTGTAACATTATAAAAATAAAATGATCATTATTTGATATCAGGATCCATGTTATTGTGATATATATGACTGAGTAAATGGGTCAAGTGGGCCGAAACAAGACAAGTGGGCTGAAGTGGACTAAATGGACTTTAGAGCAAAAACCCATCTTCACCCTAGGTATTAAAGGAACAACTTAATGATTCTCACACCGAAGGGTTTTTGGGCGGAAAGACCCCCCACCCCTAACGGTGTCTTGTTTTCTCAGATTGTCATGAGAGATTCGAAGTCATAGATCTCATCAACAAGATTGAAAATCCATGGTGAGTAGATTTTTTGTGGCATCAAATTCATTAAAATTTTGATCATATTATATTATAATTTTTTTTAATTATTATGCTCATAAAATTTTAAATATTTTAAAATTTTCTTTAAAAAATAATAATTAAATCAATCTAAAATTCCTGTTAAAGTTAATTCAATCATAATATAATAAGAAGTGAGAATTTCTTTTTGGAATGAGATAAGTACCTCTATGTCCCATCCCAGAATAAATAAATATAGTCAACTAATTTGAATTTTATCAACATTTAATATTTAATACTAAATTATTTATTTTTATGAATATTTAAAAATATTTATTAATAGTGTTTATATTGATGTATCAATATTTTTATAATAGTATGAAGATAAATAAATTTTTATAATTTTTTTAATCAAATTTTAACTTAATTAATAATATGTGACATTTATTATTAGACAAAAAATATATATATTTTTTATTTTTTATTTTTAATAAAAGATGAACTTGGAGAGAGTAAAACAAAAAGTAAGTGAACTAGGGTGGTTCACAAATTACAAAAGCGACTGTATTAGGCACAAGTTGGGCAGGCAGGGACTGAGTTATGAGTCAGACGTCATCGTTCCCCTTCGAGTGACTTCTTAGCTGCCACCGCGGTTTAGAGTCGAATCGAATTAAATTATTGTGTGATTTGGTTTGATTTTTTAAAATAAATGGTTTAGTTTGATTTGAAAAATTAATAGATCATGTGATTCAGCTTAGCTTCTAATTTGACACTCCTAAATCGAACAGAACCGAACCGTTTAAGATCGAACCGCGATTTGAAACCGTAAAACTGAGCCATTAATCCGAAACGTGAAACAAAGCCATCACCGAACCATGAAACCGCAATCCTGATCGTCCTTTCAAAGTTTTAGTTAATCTCAATTAGAAAATTGTAATTTATAAATATTTTATACTCCCTTCGTCCCATAATAGCTTACTCATTTATTTACTGTTGAGAACGAAAAATAAGAAATAATGTTATTAAAGTAGGAGTTGTGAGTGGGTAGGAAAGAGAATGAGTGGAGAGAATAATAATTTTGAAAAGTGTTGTGAGTATGACAAGTGGGTCCCATGAATAAAGAAGTACTCCCTCCGTCCCATACCTAGAAGCACACTTGGTGTTTTGCACGTAAATTAAGGAAAGTGAAAAATGAAGAAAGTGTTGTGAGTGTAAAAGTAAAATAGAAGAGAGAATGAGTGGAGGAAATAGTAAATTATAATGGTGTTGTGAGTATTAAAATAATGTAGGAAAGAAAATGAGTGGAGAAAATAGTAAAGATTCTTTTCCTTTCAAAGTTTTAGTTAATCTCAGTTAGAAAATTGTAATTTATAAATATTTTATACTCTCTCCGTCCCATAATAGCTTACTCATTTATTTACTGTTGAGAACGAAAAATAAGAAATAATGTTATTAAAGTAGGAGTTGTGAGTGGGTAGGAAAGAGAATGAGTGGAGAGAATAATAAATTTGAAAAGTGTTGTGAGTATGACAAGTGGGTCCCATGAATAAAGAAGTACTCCCTCCGTCCCATACCTAGGAGCACACTTGGTGTTTTGCACGTAAATTAAGGAAAGTGAAAAATGAAGAAAGTGTTGTGAGTGTAAAAGTAAAATAGAAGAGAGAATGAGTGGAGGGAATAGTAAATTATAATAGTATTGTGAGTATTAAAATAATGTAGGAGAGAAAATGAGTGGAGGAAATAGTAAAGATTCTTTTCCATTTTAGAAAATGTGCACGTAGGTTTGGGACGCCCAAAATGAAAAAATGTGCACGTAGGTATGAGACGGAGGGAGTATTAAAAAGTTTCCTTTTTAGAAAAGTGTGACTTTAAAGTGGGACGCTCAAAATAGCAAAATGGGTAAGGTAATAGGGACGGAGGGAGTACTTATTAGTCATAAAATAGTTAACAAAAAAAGATTAAAAAAAGATTATGATTTGAAAATGCCATTTGGACCGTGGTCTAGATTGTAATTTGAATCGTGATCTGAACCACAAATTAAATCGCAGTTTAGATCGAACCAAAGTGATTTAGTTTAGCTTGGTCTAATTTTTTTTATGTTTATTTCGATTTGAAATTTCTCCAAATTAATAATAGCAATTTAATATCTAATTTTTTTCAAATCGAGCTAAACCGAACCTTTTCCTTTCCACCCCTGCCTGCCACGCACAGGATCTTAAGCTAAGCCAGCCAGAAGCATGGAAGAGGAAATATATAAGTAGATCAAACGTACGGTTATTGTTGATTACCGGATGTTTGTTCAACTTCAAGTGTTCAAAAGAGGAGTTGAGATCTCTTTATCGCGATCATCTATCGTCGTCCTATCAAAATCCATTACATTTTCAACTACAGAGGTAAATAATCGACACAGATTCAATCTCAAAGTTTCAATCTATTTCATTTTCATTATTCAACTCATTCCTGCTGTTCAATCATCTTTTTTTTGTTGAAATTTTGGCTTCAAATCTAATGATCTTTCGGTTTAGCTTTTGACCACTGGAAATGGTCTCGATTTGAGGTTTAACACTGTTTAATTTCATTTCCGTATTGCCTTTTTTAACTGTATACTTGTAAATTACGCCTTGGAATGATTTTCACGAGCTTAGGTTTAGCTTCCAGCTGATTCGCACCGGAAACGCCCTAGGTTTAAGGCTTAATCACGTTAAATTTCTTCAAATTCTAACTCTGTCCTGAAAAGAATGACCAAAAACTTTTCAAAATTGCTCTTTAACAAGAGCAAATTTCAAAATAAAATAAAATTGGTCAATTACTTTGGAACGGAGGGCGTAACATGTATTTAATGAGAATGAGATGGATTTCATGTGGATGAATCTAATGTGAGGAAGAGGAGGATTAATCGTACAATGCTTCTGCTGACAGTCAATGCAATATGACTGTTAGTTTTTATCAAATTGACCATATTGTTTCTGCTAGAATGGGATTCTACTTCATTAATGTCAATTATTTGTCTGTAATTGCTTCCCTAAATGAAACCTACTCCTTGTATGAGGATGATTCTTGGCTGAGTGATGTATTCTTTTTTGTTTGCAGGGGCTGATTTTTTTTTTTAATTAGGGCGTCGGAATGAAGGCGAATGGCATAATGTGGTTATGCCTTGGGAACGGGGAATTTTGAATTTGCTATAGTTTGCTGTTGAAATGTTCTTTAGGGCTTGGAACCTTCACAACATGGGATATGCTCTTAGTAGATTGGAGATTGATTCGGAAAGTCAAGAGGCTGACAATTCCACAGAAGGAATTGACAATGGCTGTGGGCCCAACAAAGAGTTGGACCATGAACTTGCTCACCTCACAAAGATTCGATCAGAGCCCGATGAGAATTTATGTCGGGTAACACCTGGGAAGTGCGAGTTTCCTGTTTCCACGGTTAAGTTATTAGCTGGCCGAGAAGGGAATTGTACGGGTAAAGGCAGAGGGAGGTTCTCCTTGGCTGATCGTTGTCATCTTTTGAATAAATATTTGCCTGGTAACAGTCCTCAGGTTGTTGATCAGTTGACCACCCGGGCTTATGTCTCACAGTTTTCTGCTGATGGTTCACTTTTTATTGCTGCTTTTCAGGTACGTAGTGTTTCTCTCTGTCATGTCATTGAGTTTTAAAGTCACTGGAAATGTAGTAGTTTAATGCTCTCATGGGTTATTAATTTCTTAGTTTTGCTAGCAAGTGTCATATCAATGTTTCCTTTAATGGTTCCATTGACCAAAATAGCACCCCCAAAAAATTGGTACTGGTTTTAGTTTGCACTAAAAGAAACCTTAATGAGTGTAACAGGGGACTCTTTAATAATATGATGTTATGAGGCTTTCCTTCCTGGAAATAAAGCATGTTAGCTTGACCATGTATATGTTGGTTCTGATGGCATGAAGCTTTCTTCGCCTAGGATTTCATCAATAGTCTTTAGTTTATAAAGTTTCACAATCAGTGGAGTTGCTGTGATATTGATGTAATACATAACTTTTGTTTTCTAAATCAGGGAAGCTATATTAGAATTTACAATGTAGAGAAAGGGTGGAAGGTTCAGAAGAACATTCTTGCCAAAAGCTTGCGCTGGACAGTTACCGATACATCTCTTTCACCAGATCAACGTTATCTGGTAAGTTTTATTTGCCTTAGCTAATAGTATAAAGCTTTTATTTGAGATTGTTGTTAACCTTCACACATGGTAGCATGCCTGACCTCATCTTTCCTTCGCAATCACAATGTAAATAGAAGGTAAGTTACGTACTTAACAACCTATGAACCTCTTTGACTTGCAAATTTGTTGATACTTTTCTCAGCACGTATTGCACTATTGTTTCATATTTATAAACTTATAATTTACTGTTTCTTATATTCAAAAAGATTCTTGCACATCTCACAGAATCATTAGTTGTAACCCAGATAATTAATGTAAATATATGTTATAATGTATTTTATAGATTGTTAATTACTTAAATATCAAGTATCTTTGGATATTTCAAATCAGTTTAGTGACCATGTATTGCTTTTTTTTGCAGGTGTATGCCACAATGTCCCCCATGGTCAATATTGTTAATATTGGATCTGCCGGGATAGAGTCTCATGCGAACATCACGGTATGACCTAAATATTTGGGAACTAGGGTTAGCTAATAGGTTCTCTTGGCTAGTTTATGCTTCGAGGGAATAATGGGTATCTTGTGAGGATACTGCTGTGTTTTACAATGATCACAATAATAACTTGAGCAATTGTTGGGCCTATGGTATGAGTTATGACAATATGAGCTTGACCCCTTGTCGTGATAACATCAAAACTCAAAGCTTTTGTAGTCTTACTGAACTTGACCTCTTATATGGTTTTGAGGGAATAATGGGTATCTCGTGAGGTTACTTGCAACTTGTGAATGAAGTCTTGAGTTGCTTGATATTCATTGTTGGGTCCAATCTCTAAAGCCTTAAAGAATTATATATAGGTTGTGTAAATCTAGTACAATGATTGTCTCATGCTGGGTCATCTGTTGGTGCAGGAGGTTCACGAGGGTTTGGATTTTGGTGCCCATGAAGATGGTGGATACTCTTTTGGAATATTTTCTGTGAAATTTTCTACTGATGGGCGGCAACTTGTTGCTGGAAGCAGTGATGATGCAATTTATGTTTATGACGCTGAATCAAAGGAACTTTCTCTGCGAATTACAGCACATTCGGTATTGATCATTTCCTCATAGTTATTCTTAGATGGTGTTTGGTATGCGTGAATAAATTCACATCTCAGAGCTAGATTGTTGACTGTCCTAGTTAAAAAACAAAAACTAACAGTTGGTGAAAATGCTGTGTGATTTGTGAAGTTACCGTGATAAAATACGATGATAATTTAATAATATACTGCTCATAAACCTGTAAATTATTTAATGGAAGAAACTTCTGCATTTTTCCTTACTCAGTCGCCAAAGTACACAAAACTCGAATAGTCCCCTGATCCATAGCCACCAACCAAACCTGACGTACTTTTACAACTGATTTATTGCCTAGTTACTGAACATACGCACATGACTTTGCTTATGTCAGTTTAATATACTGGCTTCTGCAAACTTGTTATAGATATCTGCCTTTTGTGTATTTGACTGTTTCTGAAGTTAATCTTTATATATTTTTTTCTTCACACAGGCTGACGTGAACACTGTGTGTTTTGCCGATGAAACCGGTCATCTTATTTATTCTGGGAGTGATGATAATCTCTGCAAGGTAGACCTCAAAATTGACTTTAGTCTTTTCAGATTGCAACAGGGTATGTTATATTGAAGTTATTTGTGAATTTTGAATCTGAAGCTTCTCGCTTGGACTTCTTCTCCTCTTGGATTCTTTAGTCTCTCCCCCCACATGTCGGCTCTTCCTAATTTTCTCACCGATTGTCTCCACTTTTGATCTTTCTCAGTATTTTCTTTATTGGGGAAACTTCAGTAAAGTTGAAACAGTAACAATACAATAAGCTATAATGTCCCAATCAATCAAAACTTAAATGGACGTTATTAGATATTGGAAAACATTTATTACCGGAAAAAACGAATGTTATTAAAAATTTGAGAACTTTTCACACGTTTGCTTGTGAGTTGTGCCTTAGTATCTTCTTTAAGTAGCTAGGAATCAAGGATAAATCCATTTAGTTCAATCGCATAAAGTTTCTGTTGATATATATATATATCCCCAAAATTTAAAATAATAAGGAAAACGATTATTTTCCATATCCGTTCAGATAAACTTGGTCTATGTTTTGGGGATGTCTATTAGAAGCAAATCCAGTTATTCATATGGGTGCAGAAGCAATGCCATATTAAAAGAAAAAATAATTTCTTCACAAGTTTGATTGTTTGGCATAGGTAGTTGAATTTCAGCTGGTAACAGGATAATTTTTTTGCTTCCTATAATGTACATGCTCAAGAGGCTCGATCATTTAAAAAAATATACTCCCTCCGTCCCACCCGAATTTGGACAAATTTCCTTTTTGGGCGTCCCATCCGAATTTGGACAACCCAAAAAGGAAAGTTTATAATAATAAAAAAATGGACATACCCCACTCACTCATTAACTTCACTCATTCTCCACCATACAATTTATTCAACCAACCACTATTAACTCCACTCATTCTCTCTCTTCATTTTCTACCACACATTTTTATTATCTTATTGTTATTTCTTAATCTCCGTGTAAAGTAACTTTGTCCAAATTCGGGTGGGACGGAGGGAGTACTCATTATTCCTCTATGAACTGTCATGTAAAGTACGATTGCTTGCGACCTGAGTACACAATTATCTCATAGGGAACTTTCAAAAAGATCGTTCTGAACTGAGTTGGTGCATATGAATTTTTGTTTTTTTCTAAAAAATGGTCTTCATACAGGTCTGGGATAGACGGTGCTTCAGAGTAAAAGCAAAGCCTGCTGGGGTTCTTATGGGACACTTAGAAGGGGTTACGTTTCTCGACAGTCGTGGAGATGGCCGTTATTTCATCTCAAATGGCAAAGATCAGACCATCAAACTTTGGGATATCCGAAAAATGACCTCCAATGCTACTAGTAGGTATGTTCAGTTCTGGCTCTTCATAGTTGGCATAGAGCACATCTTATGTATGGGAACTTCAATCAAAAGAGTTACTCCGTATAATTTTAGGAATTCATCTTTCCGATGATCTTCAAAATTGTGTGCTGATACTTCTTTATCTTCTTCAATCTCAGCAATTCAGTGTTTAGGAATTATGAATGGGATTACAGATGGATGGACTACCCACGTCAAGCGAAAGAGACTAAACACCCCGGTGATCAGTCCATTTCAACATATCGAGGTCATTCTGTTTTGCGTACTCTCATACGCTGCTACTTTTCTCCCACTAGGTAAGGCAAACTGGTAAAGCCTCTAAAATTTAATGCATTTACTTGCATTAAGATTTTAACTTATTAAATATTATCCGCAACATTGCTTTTGCAGCACTGGCCAGAAGTATATCTACACTGGATCTCATGATTCTTGTGTTTACGTTTATGATTTGGTAAGTATCACCTACTCCCTCCGTCTCACATTAGATTACCCATTTACTGTTGAGAACGGAAAATAAGGAGTGAATATATATAATGTTACTAAAGTAGGAGTTGTGAGTGAGTAGGAGAGAGAAAGTGGGGTAGAGAATAGTAAGTGGATAGTTGTTGTGAGTATGACAAGTGGATCCCATGAATAAAGAAGTATTAAAAAGTTTCCTTTTTAGGAAAGTGTGACTTTAAAGTGGGACGCCCAAAATAGCAAAATGGGTAAGGTTTTATGGGACGGAGGGAGTATACTGCATTTTTTGAGCACACACACACATCACTCTGTACCCCATTGAAGCCAAAGGTTTGTATTGAGATGGGACCAGAAAACTGCATTTTTCTCTTTGCTCACATCTAGTCCAAACCATTCTCCTCGTTTTGTTTCCATAATATGGATGCAATTGTACCCGCTTTTGTCTAGATCCGCCACTGTCTTGTACATACAAGGAAGTTTTTAATTGTTGCACATTTATACCTCAAAACTAAGATCACTTTATATGATGAAAAAACATTCCTTTTTCAGGTGACTGGGAATATAGTTAGGAAATTGAAGTACCATAAATCGACGATCAGAGACTGTAGTTGGCACCCTAATTATCCGATGCTCGTTAGCTCGTCTTGGGACGGAGATATAGCCAAATGGGAGCCCTCTGGGACCGGAGACACTCCGGGACCGCCCCTCAAACTAAGTCAAGGATCAGAGTAAGATAATTCACATGAAGCTTCTGTAAGTTATCTAGTATATGATGCCTTGGTTATAATTTTACTGTACTTATTAAACAACAAAAAATAAGAAAAAAATGAAGAGCAAGAAGAACCGAGTCGTGAAAATAAGTTATGTTTTATGACTGTATCATATGTGTCTCTAACTTCTCTGTATTCAGTGGGATTGTACATAAATAGCCTGTGTCATTCTTAACTTAAGGTTTTCATTTTAGATATATTACTATTATTATTATTTTTTTTATTTTTTTTTAATCATGGACTGGTGAAGTACTATTATTAGAATTTTTTTAAAAAAATTTAGAGTCTGTGATCCGTATCTTTAATCCATCGTTAAAAAAATGTGTTCCCGAGTTTTAAAGGAATAGAAAAGAAAGGGAAGGAAAGGGAGGGGAGGGGAAGGAATTCTATTTCTCCTCGAGGTGCTCCCGAGTTAGAAAAGAAAGGGAGAAAAAATATAGAATACTATTTGTACCCTTAATGAAAGAAAAAGAGAACTTATATATGAGGGATAAAATAGGTTTATCAAAAAAGTTTCTTTTATAACATTTCACTTCCTCCCGATTTTGGGAGGATTATGTAGCAGGAAAATGCTTCTTTCCCTTCATTTCCTTTCTAAAAAAAAATTTAGGAAGGAAATTATTTTAGATTTTCTCCTTTTCCTTCCCTTTCCCCCCTTTTTTATGTTTGAAGTTTAATTACAAAAAAAATCTGGAAGGAGTAACATTTACTCCCTCCGTCCCACCCGAATTTGGACAAATTTCCTTTTTGGGCGTCCCATCCGAATTTGGACAACCCAAAAAGGAAAGTTTATAATAATAAAAAAATGGACATACCCCACTCACTCATTAACTTCACTCATTCTCCACCATCTGATTTATTGACCAGCCACTATTAACTCCACTCATTCTCTCTCTTCATTTTCTACCACACATTTTTATTATCTTATTGTTATTTCTTAATCTCCGTGTAAAGTAACTTTGTCCAAATTCGGGTGGGACGGAGGGAGTATTGTTTTAATCGTAGCCTTACCTTCATTGAGCTGATTTTTTTTCTCAAAATAACACATTTTTTAAAAATATTTCCCAAAATGTCACACTTTTAAAAGTATTGACCAGAATAACCTAGTTTTTTAGAATTCGCGGTTGGCAACTGCGTTTTCATTAATTGAATTCGCAATTGGCAACCGCGGGTTTATAATTTTTCAATTTTTTTTTTTTAAACACGGTTGGCAACTGCGAATTCAACTTTGAAAACGCAGTTGCCAATCGCGAATTCTAAAAACTATGATATTCTGGTCAATACTTTTAAAAGTGTGACTTTTTGAAAAATACTTTTAAAAAATGTGTTATTTTGAGAAAAAAAAAATCTCCTTGAGCTACTTTCGAAGATGGACAGAAAACTTTACATTTATTAAGGGGTGGGAGTAATTATCTTAAGAAAAAAGATAATGGTTGCCATCACGTAAGTAGAAAACATTTACAACTCAACGCCTCCCTAACTAATATGATTGCGTCATGTCGAACATGAAAAACGCATTTTTCTTAAAAATAATAATAAAAAAAAAACATGTCGGCTTAAGAAAAATGCATTTTTCTTAAAAATTAAAAAAAAAAAAAAACGTGCTTTTGAACCGACTGAATCATGACTGAACTGGATTGGTGATATTTTTGTAAATAACTGATTTTTAAAAAAAAAACGAGATGACATTTTATAAATAAATAAAACTTTAAACGCACCAACAATATCAGTTACAAAAAGTTTCGGCACATGTATCTAACAGTAAAAAACAATATTGCTGATATTGAACTAGTATAGGCATTGTTAATAGTAACGAGTGCCATCATTATTAACAACGAGTGGCAGGTATATACAATTGACACTCATTGTTACTAATGTTGGCACTCCTTACTACTAACATTGTCACTAAAATGACACAACCAGAATTAGTTATAAGGAAAGTTAGTGTATATGTTTTACTAGTAAAAGTGATTGTGTTATTGGGTACGTGTGATAAAACTGTCATAACTTTTGAATTTGGATGAATCACGCAACACACAACATATCAAATCGAAAATCTATCGCGCACGTTTTTAAAAATTTGTTATTGAGTTTTAGGAGTTGGTCTGGCGAAAAACGCGTTTCTCCAATACTGTATGGAGAAACGGATTTTTTAATATCCAGAAACCTTCAAAATGAATATTCAGAAACTATTAAATGAATATCCAGAACTACCAAATTGAATATCCAAAAACACACAATTGACCATGTCCAGAAACTATAAAATGAGTATTCAGAAACCTTCAAATGTATATCCAGAAACCATCAAATGAATATCCACAAACATTCAAAATGAGTATCCAGAAATCTTCAAAATGAATATCCAGAAATTTTAAACTGGCAATTCAGAAATGTGTTAGGTGCATATCCAGAAGTATGTGAATGTATATCCAGAAATGTGTTAGGTGCATATCCAGGAATTGCTTATTGGCTTTGGCCTTGACCTTGATTTTCTGGATATTTATTTTGAAGGTTTCTGAATATCCTTAGATTTTACGGAGTATTAGAGCATGTGTTTTGATAAGTGCTATCACATATTTTCAAGAATGTCAGCATATGTATGAAAAAATGCCAGCACCATAGTTAATCACTATCAACTTCAATTGAAAATCTTTAATATTTACGAAAATGTCACTGCACACATTTTTAAAAAGGTGTCTATTATTTATAAAAATGTCACCGATTTCGTTTAGCCATGATTCAGCCCGTTCAAAAATGCATTTTTTTATAGCTCAAGAAAAAACGCGTTTTAAAAAAAAAATAATATGGATAAAGCATATCCACTAATTAAACAAAAATAAAGTGAAATATGTACGAAATAAATAGGACTCGATTTCCATGAGGACTAAAACAAATCAAATTTTCATATCCAAGTAATAATTATTCATATGCCCCACGAATAATAAACTTGACAAAATGATACGACTTTAAAGTGATTAGTGACATGAGATTAAAGGTATATTCTATTAGTTTTATAATAAATGTTAGCACTTTAATTTTATATCAAGAGTAACTCTTGTGAAAAACTAGATTTTTTTTTTTTAAATATTATAAAAAAACTAGTTTTGTTCATCACTCTTATTAGTTAGACTTAGTGCATTAAAACTAATTTTTTCTTATGTTACGAAAAAACAAGTTTTTTGCAAGATTTTGACTTATGTCAAATAAGTTACAATATTTAATAATAAATCTTCTACCTTCATAAAAAATTTAAAATAATTATGGATAATATTTTTATTGATGCATTAATATCTATTTTTAAAATAATATAAAGATAATCAAAGTTTTATAACTTTCTAGTCTAAGCTTAACTTAGTTGAACAAGTGATATATATATATATATATATATATATATATATATATATATATATATATATATATATATATATATATATATATATATATATATATATATACTTCCTCCGTCTACATAGTTGCTTCACAGTTACTGTTTGCGCAGGAATTAAGAAAAAAAATAATGATATAAATGTTGTGAGTGTAAAAGTAAAATAGGAGAGAGAATGAGTGGAGGGAATAGTAAATTATTGAAAGGAATTGGAAAACTTAATTTCATTGATCAACTGAGTACAATATATATACAACTTTGGATGTTTATCTTAGGCTAGAGATATACATGATCAAAATACAAAAATAAAGAGATATTCCTAATCTCTAAAGCTAATCAAAAATAATATATTTACAATAATATCTCCTGTAAATAAGGAAGGAGAATAACTGAATATTTGCTATGTTCATGGAGGATCTTGCGGAGATGTTGAAGGATCAGTAGGATCCTTAATATGCTCCCTCAAGTTGGACGGTTTGGAATAGAGTCCAATCTTGGAAATAAGGGGCAATCGAACTCGGGACAGCGGTTTGGTGAGAGCATCAGGGAGTTGGTTGTAACCGGATATGTGTTGAACACGGAGCCTACCCAGTTGAACTTGTTCACGCACGAAATGAAAAGCAAGGGCAAGGTGCTTCATACGTGAGTGAAAGATGGGATTTCTTTGAGTAGTTAGCTGCTCCAAGATTGTCCGAGAAAAATGGCGGGTGGTGCTTTGCGGGGTGAGAGAAAGTTCGGGCAGGAAGATTTTGGACCCACATAAGTTGTTTGTAGTAGCCGCCACGGCGCGAAATTCGGCTTACGGTTGAAGAACGAGCGGGCCCGTTGTTTCTTGGAGGACCATGAAATGAGGTTGCGCCCAAGATACACTAAAAAACCGATGGTGGAGATAAAATCGTCCTTATCACCGGCCCAATCGGCATCACAAAAAGAGTGAAGAACAGGAGGTGAATTTACGAAGAGTTGAAGACCCAAGTGAGTAGTACCGTGAAGATATCGAAGAAGGCGTTTGAGAGCTGCCCAATGATTTTCTTGGGGGTGGTGAAGAAATTGGGCAAGCTTATTGACTGGGTAAGCAATATCTGGACGGGTAAGGGATAAGTATTGTAAACTACCAACTATGGCGTGGTAGTCAGAGGGATTCTGATTGGAGTTCTAGGGTGGGCGAAAGAATAGGGTAAGAATTCGTGGGGGTTGGAGCGGTTTCGAGTTGTCCATGTGTGTTTAGCTAGAAGATCGAAATGTATTTGGGTGAGAGAAGAAGACCTTGGGAGTTGGGTGTGACTTCGACTCCTAGAAAGTAAGAGAGCGGACCTAGATCCTTTAGGGAGAAGCAAGAAGCAAGGGTTGTGATAAAGGATTTAAGAAGAGAGTCGGAGGGGCCAGTGACAATAATGTCATCGACATAGACAAGCAAAAAGAGACGACTCGAGCGTGTAGTGAAGGTGAAGAGAGACGGATCTGAGAGAGAAGTGGTGAAGCCAAAGGAAATGAGAAAAGATTTTAGTTCAGTGTACCACGCTCGGGGTGCTTGTTTAAGGCCATAAATGGCCTTTGAAAGCTTGCAGACAGAGGAAGGGGTGGAGGTGTTTAGAAAACCCGGGGGTTGGGACATGAAAACTGTTTCAGAAAGATTGCCCTGTAGAAAAGCATTATTTATATCAAGTTGGCGAAGAGACCAACCTTGGGTAATGGCAAGAGAGAGTATGAGACGAATGGTTACCGGCTTAACCACGGGACTGAAGGTGTCAGAGTAGTCAAGACCAGGCCTTTGGTGAAATCCCTTTGCCACAAGGCGAGCTTTATATTTGGAGATGGTGTTATCAGGATTGTATTTGACACGAAATACCCACTTGCACCCGATGATGTTGGGTGCCTCGTGAGATGGAACAAGAGTCCAAGTATGGTTACGCATGAGAGCATCATATTCCTCACGCATCGCGGCATGCCAGTGGGGGGTAGCAAGGGCTTGTTTTATGGATGTGGGAAGGGAGGTAGGATTGGTTAGGGTAGCTAGAGAGGCATATTTGGGATTGGGTTTTCGTATATTGTTGGACAGGCGGGTAATAATGCTTCGGGTGGGAGGCGGGTTGGGGTTCAGATTAGGCAAGGTTGTGTCAGTAGGGGAGGGCTGGGTGTTGACTGGGTTCGGGATTGGTGGAGGAGTAGTGGGCGGAGGTGGGAGAATAGTGACTGGAAGGGTTGGAGGGGCTGCAGTAGCGGTTGGAGGGTTAGGAAGAGGGTCTGCTGTGGTGGTAGGGGTTACGGCAGAGGGTGAGGAAGGAGGGTGTGGGTTAGCAACAGGCGGAGAAGGGTTAGGAGTGGTGAGAATTGGTATTGTAAGAGAGCACCATTCATTTGGAGTGATAATCTGTGTAGGAGAGGAAGATGTGAGAGTAGTATAAGGAAATTCTGACTCAACGAATTTGACATGGCGAGAGGTATATATACGGTTTGAAGTTGGGTCTAAACAATGGTAAGCACTTTGGGAGGAGGAGTAGCCAATGAAGATGCAAGGAGTAGATTTGGGTGCGAGTTTGTGTGGGGCATAGGGGCGTAACCACGGGTAGCAAAGGCACCCAAAAGAGCGGAGTTTGGTATAATTGGGGGCAGTTTTGAAAAGGCGGAGATACGGAGAGTCATTTTGAAGGGTGGGAGTGGGCATACGGTTTATTAAGTAGGTTGCGGTGGTGAGGGCATGAGACCAAAATTTTAGGGGAAGGTTTGCATGAGAGAGCAAGGTGAGACCGGTTTCAACAAGGTGTCTATGGCGACGTTCGGCGAAGCCATTGTGTTCAGGGGTATGGGGAGGAGAAGTTAGGTGGGAAATGCCATTGTTAAGAAGAGACGGAGTGAGTTTAAGATATTCTCCACCATTATCGGAGAAGACTTGGAGAATGGGTTTGGCAAAGAATTTTTCAACTAGGGCGCGAAACCGAGTGAAGGTGGAAAAGGTGTCGGATTTGTGTTTAAGTGGGTAGAGCCAAGTATATTTTGTGAAGTGATCAACGAAGACGACATAATATTTGTAATTGTCGTAGGAGTGTACGGGAGATGTCCATACATCAGAAAAAATTAAGTCGAAGAGAGCGTGAGAGTGAAGAGAAGAGATGGCAAACGGAAGTTTGTGACTTTTATTAATATTGCAAGAATTACGATGTAATCAAGCGAACCACTAGGAATAGATAAAGAAAATTTATTATTCAAAAACGAGACAATAGGGGGAGGGATGGCCTAATCTATGATGCCAAGACTTGAGAGTTGAGGCGGAGCTAGTGTGAGCTTGAGGAGAGACGGAAGGATTCCATGTGTAGACACCACGATCACATGTTCCTTGGAGGAGAATGCGGTTGGTCGAGAGTTCCTTTATGAAAAAAGAAGAATGTGAGAAAGAGATAGTGGCATTATTATCTTTGCAAAGGCGAAACGGGCAGATATTGCGGGAGATTAAAGGGAACATGTAGAACATTTTTAAGCAAAAAGGAAGAAGTAGAAGTAGTATAAGAGAAAGAACCTATGTTGGAGATGGGGAGGAAGAACCATCTCCAATGATAACATCGTCTGAGCCATCGTAGGGGTGATGAAGGGAGAGAGTAGAGATCATTTGTGATGTGATTTGTGGCTCCATGTCCCAAGCCAAGGAGCGGAGAGAGATTGACGAGAGGAGGAGAGGAGGCCGTGTGAGCTTGGGCCGAGGATCGAGGCGAGAGGACGGGATGGGCGATGGTTGGAGGGAGGCGGAGGAAAGTGACCATCAGGGAAATCACGTTTGAATTGTCGGCATTGTGAGATGGCATGACCCCATGGCAGCGGCAGTATTGGCACTTCCCTTTAAAGGGCAGAGTTGTTGTTGCGGAATTGAGGAGGGGTGGGAAGAAGGAAATTTGGGATGGGTTTGGCGAGGCTGAGAGGGTGGGGGGTGAGAGAAGGCTGCATGAACAGAGGCAGGGAAGGTAGGCGTGGTGTGGGAGGGTTGGTTTTTGATGGTGAGTTCATGGTGTATAAGCTTTTCGTGAAGGGCTTCAAAGGATATGGGGTTGTCCCTAGCCCTAACGGAGTCAATGATGGGTTTGAAAGCATCATAATCTAAACCTTTAAGAACCTTAGCAATAACATCTTAGTGTCCGTAGGTTTGCTAATAGAGCAAGTTTGTCAATCAGAGACTTAACAGTTTGCATGTATTCAGTGATTGTGAGATTGGATTTGGTGATGGAGTCTAAGTGGTCTTTTAGTTGAAGAATGTGACCACGAGAAGGATTGGCATAGGTTTTCTTGAGAATGGTCCAAGCTTGGTTGGATGTGGTCGCGTGAGAGCTAATGGGGCGATGGTATTATCCAGTACCAAGAAGTGCACCGAGGATTAGGCGATCTTGCCTATTCCAATGCTTAGGGCAGGTTAGGGGTTTCTTTACCTTAGATTTGTTATGGTTTAGGAGGTTGTGGGTGGGTTCCATAGACGAATTGAAGGAGATCGAGGCCCAGAATAGTATTGAGGTAACTTGGGCGGACCACGCAAGGTAGGTGAGGGGTGTTAAGGTTTTGCGGTTTGCAAGGTTGACGAGGAGGATGGGGTGGTTTGGTTCGATTTGGGTTGGGTAGTGCGAGAGGATGAGCTTTGGGCGGCCGTGCGGAAGAGAGGACGGTCAGAGAAGAGATGCGGGTGGTGGAAGGAGAAAGGGTGGCCGGATGCTACGATACCATGAAAGGAATTGGAAAACTTAATTTCGTTGATCAAGCGAGTACAATATATATACAACTTTGGATGTTTATCTTAGGCTAAAGATATACATGATCAAAATACAAAAATAAAGAGATATTCCTAATCTCTAAAGCTAATCAAAAATAATATATTTACAATAATATCTCACAGTAAATAAGGAAGGAGAATAATTGAATATTTGCTATGTTCGTGGAGGATCTTGCGGAGATGTTGAAGGATCGTAGGATCACTTAATAATTATAATGGTGTTGCGAGTATTAAAATAATGTAGGAGAGAGAATGAGTGGGGTAGGGTTAATATTTTAATGATATAAACTTTTCATTTTAAGTAAAAAAAACAAAGTGTGAAGTAGTATTTGGACGCCTTTGAAAATAGAAAGTGTGAAGTAAGTATGTGGACGGAGGGAGTATATATATATATACATATATATATATACATATATATATATACATATATATATATACATAAGTGTGAAGTAAGTATGTGGACGGAGGAGTATATATATATATATATATATATATGTATATATATATATGTATATATATATATGTATATATATATATGTATATATATATATGTATATATATATATATAGTATAAATAAAGGTGTCTTGTGAAACGGTACTATGAACGGTATCACTTGCCAAATTTCCCATTTTGCCCTTACTAGTTGCCCCTTTTCCATTTTGCCCTTAAATTTTTTATTTTTTTTAAATTTTAAAAAAAAAAAGTGTCATCGAACACGGACTTTTACTAGTATATATATATATTTCTCAGGATCCCATTTTAAAAGGCACAAAATTCTATTTTGGGTGTCCTATTTAAAAATGCATGCTATTATACTACCAAAATGGAAAGATTTTAATACTTATTTATTTATAGGACCCACTTGTGATACTCATGATAACTATCGACTTACTATTTTCTCCACAGCGTTATCTTTTATAGGCCTCAACTTTTCATGCTCATGGCCCGACACAACACTTACTCCATTATACACTCTCATTAATTTTCGTGCGAAACTCATTTTGTGCCTTTTCGAATGGGAGAAGCGATTATATATATATATATATATATATATATATATATATATATATATATATATATATATATATATATATATATATATATATATATATATATATATATATATATATATATACTCCTGGTCCGGAACAATCTTCACAAGCACTTTGCTTGCAACTGGTTTTAAGGAGGGAGTATCTCGGTATTATATTGAAAGTGTTGTGAGTGTGAAAATAAAATATGAGAGAGAATGAGTGGAGAGAATAGTAAATTATAATAGTGTTGTGAGTATTAAAATAATGTAGGAGAGAGAATGAGTGGAGGGAATAGTAAAGATTCCTTTCCATTTTAGGTAAGTTTTAAATGTGTGAAGTAAGTTTTGGGACGCCCGAAAGGAAAGTGTGAAGATTGTTCGGGACGGAGAGTATATATATATATATATATAGTATATATATACTCCCTCCGTCCCATTACATGGTGTACGGTCATGTTCATGCGTAGATTAAGGAAAAAATAATGATATAAATGTTGTGAGTGTAAAAGTAAAATAGGAGAGAGGATGAGTGGAGAAAATAGTAAATTATAATGGTGTTGTGAGTATTAAAATAATGTAGGAGAAGAGAATGAGTGGAGGGAATAATGATAAAAACTTTCCTTTTTAGGAAGTATAAGGATTGTAATGGGGCGCACAAAAGGAAAAGGAAAGTATATGGATTGTAATGGGACGGAGGAGTATATATATCCCTGCTGATGCGTACAGTTACTAAGGATTTTTGAATCATGGCACGGGGATTAAGGAGAAAGAGTAAAGTGTTGTGAGTGTAATTTAAAAATAGGAGAGAGAAATGAGTGGAGAGAATAGTAAAATATAATGGTGTTGTGAGTATTAAAATAATGTAGGAGAGAATAGAGTGGAGAAGAATAGTGATTTAAGGTTTCCATTTGGGCCGTCTGAAGTCGGGTGGGGCCTTCCAGAATGGCAGACTCCTAAAGTCAAGGCGCAAGGACGGAGGGGGAGTATATAAGGCACGCTCTTAAGAACTTAAATTCACAGTGTCTATTTTTTTTTCCAGTTGCTATTAATTACGAAGTTATATTATTCAGATTAATAAACTAATTATATTTTAATTTATTTAGAATCTTGATTAGGATAATTAAAAAGAAACGAAAAGCACTTAGTCATGAGTGCATAACTAATTAATGGTAGTGGATATAAACTTGCATTGTAATTCAAGGGACATATTTCTGAATTTTCAATTGGGCCAAGTACAGGCCCACATATTATAGCCTTTCATCCTTAACTTTAATTACTTGAAGTAATAAATTTTGGATAATTCTTAAAAATTAGTTTTTTTAAATATATAAAAAAACTAGTTTTAAAAATGCACGGTGACATTTTCATAATTAACTGAAACTTTATTTTAAACATGCGATGACATTTTTGTAATTAATTGACTCTTTTTCAAAATCAGTGATACCATTTTTCGTAGCCGGAGTGTTGAGTGTAAAATTGTGTACAAGTTAGGTTCTTTTTTAGTGTATAGTGTTTGCAGTGATAAAAAGTGCTAGTATTAGTTATAAAAAGTTCCAGAGGTGTTAATAACTTCCGGTTATTTACGAAAATTTCACCGTGTCATTTTAAAAAAAAGTTTCAGTTATTTACAAAAATGCCACCGTGTGTTTTTAAAATTTTCAATTAATTATGAAAATGCCACTACACATTCTATTTTTTTTTTCAAATTACATGAAAAGCTGATTTTTCTTAAAATTTTGACTATATTTTGTGATTTAAAACACATAAAATATGCTTTAACTTATGAGATGCATCTAATAATCAACAAGAGATCGAATTCGAGAGTCCCGTACTTCAAAGCGTAAGAATTATTAGCACCGCATAATAATAATAATGAGGGGATTAACATTAATAAGGTTGCTAATTCACATTGTTCGGCTATGGAGCGAGCCCCTATAGTTGATGGTGAGGAAAAAAAACTTCCGAGATATCTCGATGATAATAGCCCTGATAATAATTGTACTTACTTCCTCATAATAATTGTTGTTGCTAATTTGTTAAATTTTTAAAAAAATATATATCTTCAAAAAATGGGGGAAACGATTTGTTTCTTCGTCATCAGCTTTGTGATGAGGAAGCGCACGGGGCTTGTTATGTCGCGGCGACAGTAAGCCTTCAGCCACAAAAGCTGGATATCAACTCATGCAAGCTTCGTCAAGCTACTGGATATCAGAAGCTTTAGAAGGATATACAGAAGCTTTGGAAAGGATATCCTCAGAAACCAAATCTTTTTTCTGGATATCCTTTCCAAAGCTATACGGATATCCATATTAGTGTTTCTGGATATCCAAAGGCTTTGTAAAGGATATCCAGAAAAACACTACTTGAGTGTTGAGCTGGATGATCCTTTACAAAGCTTGTGATATCCATTTCAAAGCTTTGCTGCTAGGATATCAGAAGCTTTGTAAGATATCCGAGCGGAGCTGGCTACTTATGTCAGCGGCGACATAACAGCCCCGTTTCTCCACTACACGACGCGGAGAGAAGGCGTTTCTCCCGCACGCCTTCATATATCTTATTTTTTCCAAAAAAAATTATACTGGCCCAGGTCCGTCCCGGCCGATTTAGGGATTTGTTTCCATTTGGGAGTGCCCACTTCCGATTTAGACGGCCCAGGGAATGGGAAACCTTAAATCAGTATCTCTCAAGATACATTCTCTCTCCTACTCGTTTATTTTAATACTCACAAGACTCCTTTATCATTTCCCCTATTCCCTGAGCCGGCTCATTCTCTTTTTCTTTTTAAATTGACGCTGACCCGCAACATTTACCTTTTTCTCTAATCCCCGATGCTTAGGTCCAAAAAATCCTAAATCGAGGCCGACGGAGGAGAGGTATCTTATTTGTTCGTTTATATATTGTTTTTATTATAATAAAATTATATAATAATTATTATTACAATTAGAAATGTGATATTTATTTAGTATTAAACCCGACAATCAGAAGTCCTTATACTGCAAGTGTGGATTAGGTTCAACAATTTGGCTAGACAGTTATAATCCCCTAGAATTGTAACCGTATCTCATGCAATTACTCTAGCCTACTCGTAAATTGGGCTGTGAACGGAGTTATAATTCCCCTCAGGATTATTAACCATATCTCTTGCAAATTCGAGGTTCCAACAAATTTGGGCTGTGAACAATTATAATTCCCAGGGATTATAACCCAGTATACTGCAGTGCGTTTACAAATTGAGTCCCAACAATGATTAAACAATTATATTCATACTTGGAGTTCTTTATCTATATGCATTCCTATCATGTAATGGATTATATAGATATCTATGCCTATAAAAATACCAAGTCATAATTTCACGTATTTTGATACGTGTATTTTTGAGCTCCTAAAATTCTGATAAAATTGATTTTTCACTCTCACGAAACAGATAATTACTTCTCACGTACGGAGGGCCTTCAAAGTTGGAGACCCGGCTAAGTTTACGTGTTTGTTCATCTTTCAGGCTACTCAATCGCGGGAGTACAATCTTTCGCCGGACTTGAGCTGACCAGAACGTTTTTGGCATCATCATTTTTATTATAATAAAATTATATAATAATTATTTATTACAAGTTACAAATGTGATATTTATTTAGTATTAGAGTGAGTCATCATTGAGAGCGCGTACGTACCCGTCTCATGGGTGAGACGGGTCAGGGTAATGACCCGTAGTACCCGTGACATCCCAGAATTTCCACTTGCAGTTATGCCACGTTTGTTTCTTGTTCCCATTTGCGTGCCATGTACGCCTCCTTTTTATTATTATGCGTTTTTTTATTACTTTCTTTTCTTTTTGCTTTTTTTTATTATTTCTTTTTCTTTTTCATTATTTTTTTTATTTTATTTTTTT